>JAOXYD010201997.1:0-21853 GCA_028565735.1 Pinacopodium congolense
AACTCAAACCATTAGTGATTAAGCATGTTTTGTTATCATCAAAACCAAGATTGGAACCTCCCTTGGTTCAACAAGATTTATTTCCTTTACCTGATAACTTGGCAATAGAAAAAGTGGAAGAAATAGCTCTTTGAAGAGTTTCCTGTACTGAGTCTTGAATCTTCTTGTGAATTGTTTGTAGTGAAGCAAGAGTCACCTTATTGTTGGATTTTTCTTCATCATTACCCATAGCAAAAAATGCTTACTAACCCTACTTATTCTTTAAGGGGATGTTTAGTTGAGTTGTGGTTTGTGATTTTGTATTGTGGTTGTTGTATTTTTGTATTGGTTATTGTGTTTTCTTTTTCGATTTTTGTGCTGCATTAGTGTGTTTTATTTTTCGATTTTTGTGTTTAGAAAAACAGAAAACTAAAACTAAAAACCAAAACGAAAGTAAACATGGCCTAAAACTTTAAAATCGAAAATTATATGTCCTAATTTTTTGCAATAATTACAAGTATTATGCTTTTTACAATGGGATTGCACATGTCTAAATTCACTATAATATCAGCACTAAATATTATATTTACCTCCATTCTTCTGTTGTGATTGCAGTTTACAGTGTGAAGCCAAAAAAATTGCATCAATAGAGTTAGATTTGGTGTCTAGTTGACGTTGTGCATTCAGTCACGGTTCTTTATGAACCAGATTCCCCATAATGGCTTCCACACTTAAATCACCTCGATTGATTAATGTAGCCTATACATTTTCAAATTTAGGTCAAAGTTTCATAAGGAATTGCATCACTATTACATGATCTCTTTGCTTTTTAATCTTCAAATATGCAGCACCTGAGATAGTATTTGAATGGATCACATCTTGTTCTTCTGTCCACATCATTAATAGTTCAACATAAAAACTACAAATGTCTCTATCCTTTTGATTGAGATTAGCAATTTCATATTCGAGCTAGAATTGTCTTGATTGATCTATTTAAGAATAAATTCCTTGAATTCGTTTCCACATTTTCAATGTAGATTTAAAAGGCCGCAGGCTGAATGCAATGTTAGGTTCAACTGAGATAAGTATCCATGTAACAATTTGGGCATTCTTTATTCTCCATTGATTTTTTACATCTAAGTTTGCTTCTCCTCATTTAGAGCTATAAATAGCATCAGAGTATTCTTTTCCTTCATGAATACCTTAAATTGAAATTCCCAAAGACAAAAAACTTTCCATTAAATTTGACAGATATTGATTCATACTTGCTTCCATCCATATTGTCAATTTACTATGAGTTTGGATCAAAAGGCAGTCCCATAGCAGAGTTGTTCATTAGAGGATCAAAGTGGTTCAATAACCAACAATAGCTGAAATAGATAGACTAGGTAATGATAAAATTACATAGAGAAAGAACAATAGGGGGCAGTGATACTTATCAATCTAATTGAGTTTGGCATTAAGAGAGAAGAACGATCCTTCTGAATGAGCAGATCTAGCTCTATAGTGACAATAAAAAGAGGAATAATATTGCTGAGATAAGAACAAGGCTCTTATAAGATGATATAGCATGAAAAGGCAAGTCTAAAGGATGGGAATGGTGTATTTGTTTTGGCTAAATAGTTAAATAGCAAAGACTGGCTGTAGTTTACGTGTTTTATAAAATGACTCAAAGGTTGCCTAAGCCAAAAAAATGGAAAATCTTGGATCTAATACCATGATAGAAGATTTTAAGAAGAGAAGAATGTATTTGAAGATTTGTATTATGATTTACAAGCCTATTTATATACAAAATTGATAACTAAACAAGGTAAGGTAATAATTGGAATTTAACTGAATATATGGAGTGAATTTGTCTTGGCTACAAATATCGGATTTTATCTTTGCTGCAAATCTACTGGCATAATCTTCTCACTTGATTGCTACAAATCTTCGATCTTACGTTGATATGTTCAATTCAAAATGAAAAGACACAATTTTTTTAAATTTGTATTAAAAATTTAAAAAATATAATTAAATGACTTTATGTGAATATTCTGAAAAAAGGAATAATATTTGTGAGGATGTTTTGCTTAAAACAACATCTCTTTAACATGTGAAAAAGCAAAATAATTAATAAATGACTTTTTATTATTAAAGAAACATATAAAATGTGTGATTGATAGCCTATCGCCAATTATCAAATAATAAACCTAACTACCTAACAATGTCGAATACACAGGGAGATAGGGGTACTACTATTTCTAATATTATAAAGAAAAACAGAAATAAGAACCCTTGAATGCGAAGAAAACTAACATAGTTAAGATGTAATAAAAACAACAAAAAGGATAAACACAAAGCAAAACTTAATAAGAATACTAACAATAAAAAATAAATGGGTCGAAAGTATCATCGGGATTCTGGGATAACTAGTGATCCTCGAATTTAGATAAAAAGTGCTCTAGCTAAGGTGGTAGCCTATAGATTTGAACAAGCTCTCAAACCCTCAATTCTTTTAACTTAGGTAAATCTAACAAGCTTTAGAAATACCCCTATCTTCACTATTACCTAGAACAAACTCTCTAGATTCAATACTAAAGACGCATTAGGTACTAAGGAATAATTAACATAGGTCATTAACACAACTTAGGTCACTAACACACAAACTCGGAAAGTGTAACCTAAAGATATAAGACTCTAGATTACTTAGTTAAGTATGCTAACAAATCCAATTAGCCTATTGCTACTTTTGGAAATCGCCAAAGATAACTACATATCATATGATCAATCCTAGCATTCAAATTAGGAAATTACCTAAAGAGTGATCAAGCCTTAAGATAATACCTAATTCATGATATTTAACCAAAATCCAAAACTAACCTAAGCTTAAAAGCATTAAATTAATACAAACGTAATTGCATTCTTACAATTAATTAACCCTTTATCCCTCTTATACCTTCAACCCCTTAGGAATGTAGTCACACATGCTTAAATCAACAAAAAAAAAAAATCATACTTAATCAAATAAAACTAAGGTTGGAAAATTAGTAACACAAAAGGAAAATCACAATTTAATACTCAATCTAACACAAATTTAAGTTACTTATGCTATTAATCAATTCACTAAAACCTAATTCAACAAAACTCAAACTAATATTCTAAACAAAAATTCCAACACATACAACTTAAACAAACATTGACATTAAATGATTAATATCATAAGAACATGCCTAAATCATAATTATCAAGCATAAATTAATCAAAGACACGAAGAATAAATGAAAAACCATGAAATAAAACTTCACACAACTTAACATTTGATAAAGACAAAGCTAATAACATAAAAATAAAATGTTATTACCTAAGAAAGCATTAAAATAATGAGCTAAAGTCAAAGCATTCCTAACTATGGATATATAACATTTGATCATGAAAAGAAACAACTAAATCTAATGAAAAATGCAAATAAAATGAGAGAACTGAAGCAAGCAAAATGAAAATGCAAGGAAGCTCCTCTTTCCCTTTAAAAACGTTGATATTGTCTTTCAAGTGGAGAGCTCCTCTCTTTTTTTTTGTTTATTTTGCTCCAACGTCACTTGCAATAAAGCTCCCATCCTCTCTAGCATATATGCTATTGAAAATAATTTGTTAAGCTTTTAAAGATTTCTTATTTTGTCCTCTTCTTGCTCCCTCGGGTTGTATGCTTACCCTTCAAGCTTTTCTTTTTGTTTTTAATGCCACCTGTCTAGCCATCCCCTCTTAAGTTTTCTCTTTTAAACAATGCCTTTGTTTTTCTTAAAAGAGCAAGTCACGTGTCCATTGACTTATTATTATTATTTCTTTTTTTAATTTTTTTTCTTTGATCTAAAATTGAGGTAGCCTTTGGCTTGTTACTATAATTCTCTTTCAAAATTCATGCTTTCATCTTATATCTATATTCCATCATCAAATCTAAATGTAAACTCAATGGAAACACAAAATGAGAAATTAAACACAAAATAAGGATGAATTCACATTAAAATTCCGATAAAACCTTAAGATAATTAAGCCATATCAGTGATTATTTGACTTTTAAAGTGATTTTTTTGATTTTTGTTTCTTACATTGGTATTAGAACAACTGGTTTTAATATTCATCTTGAAAAATAACTGATAAAATTCATATGAGATATGGATATTAAATAGTCTTATATTATTAAAAGAATTAATCTATATGAAACTTTTCTTTTTGTCTATTAAATTAATAATAATCTTATTTATATCGAGAGAGTGATTCTCAAATTCTAAAATTATTATGTCAGTGAAAGTGCTAGAGTTTTTGGATATCATTTTTTGAAATTTCAAATGATTTTTATTGTTCAACCACATTACGTATGTTAAGTGATTGTTTTCCTTTAAATGTGTTGCCTATGTCTTGACAATACTAAGACTCACTTTAGAGTTAAGAGTGAAAAGAAACAATGAAGTATTAGAGATATTAATAAAATCCTATTATCATAAACTTTGATTTATGAAAAGAGATAAGAGTGAAAAGAAAAAATAAAGTATTAGAGATATTAATAAAATCCTATTATAATAAACTTTGATTTAAGCTCTAGATTAAACACTTTGTTTTTTAATGTTATTCTCGTTTAAATGAGAAGAATATTCAGTTTCATTTATTTATATTGGTGGAAAATTCTAGATCTACTGACACGAAAATATGTTATTATTAGAATGAGACATGAACTAAAAGAAAAAGGTAGATTCCAGTGTGCCTTTATCACTCAATGGGGAGAGATGGGCTTCTCGTTATCTTTAAGTTGTTGGAGAGAGAGAAGGGATGATGAGTGGCATGAAATGGGTGAAAGACACAAACAATAGAGAAGAGACAAGAAAAAAGGGGAAAAATAGAGAACACTATCAGCTAGAGGAAGAAGATGAGGCGTAAGGAGAAAGGTAAGTGTCTATGTTGATATGAAGTTTCTAGCACTTATGCCTTCATATCCATTTCTTTTATTTAAAAATATATAATAAAAAATTAAAAAATTAAAAAATTCTAATGAGAGAAGGAAAAATTTAAACATGAAAGAATTGGCTTAAAATCAATTTATATTACAACCCACTAAAATTTCACCTATGATGTCTGATTTGAATGAGGGTTATAAGATAAATCATAAGTCTATTTTTAATCAATCTCATTTACAACAAAGTAAGTAAGGAATAAATACTTGGCATTGTTTTAAGATTAAAAGAAATTGATATAATTGTCCTATAAAAGGAAGATAAATCAAGGAATGTAAATAAGGCTATTACTAGTCTTGCTAAAGAAGAATGGATGAAAGAAATTAAAGAATAAATGACTTCTTTAAGTTCAAATCAAGTATAGGACTCAGTTGACCTCTTTGAAGGACAAAAGCTATTAGGAACAAGTGGGTTCTCAAAATAAAATGAAAGACAAATTATAGTATCAAAAGATACAAGGCACGCCTTGTAGCAAAGGAATACATAATAGGAGGGAATTGATTATGAGGAATTTTTTTTGCTTGTTGTGAAGTTTGCTTCGTCTTATTTTAACTATAGTAGCCAATATGGATCTTAGATTATATCAAAATTTCTTTTTTAAAATGAATAATTGGAAGAAGAAGTCTATATGGAACAACTTGTAGGTTTTGCTAAAGCAAGTAAAAAAATAAAATGTGTTGATTATAAGAGTCGATTTATAGCCTAAAGTATTATTTAAGACAATGATACATTTATTTTCATAATATAATCATTTCGTGTGATTTCCTCAAAATTAATGAGGACCATTATGTATACATTAATAGTTCTAAGATAAATTTGTAATTTTATCTTTATATATAGATGATATATTGATTGCTTGTAATGATTGTAGATTCATTAAGTAAATTAATCAGCAAAGTTCTAATCTTAAAACAACCTATACACCTCACACCTTTAGGTAAGTATACATATCATTATTATAGTATATCAATAAGTTTAGTATCACTCCTACGAGGATTTTTAGTAAGTCCTAATTTAAACCTTTGAATCATTAATTAACCTAAAAATAATTGGATATGAATTGAATATTAAAACTAAATTAAATTAAACTAATAGCTAAAAATTAACTTGGAATGATTTAAGGTACTAAAGATCAAGATTAATCCAACTAGGTACTAGAATTTAGTAAAGATGTTCTTAGACTTTTCTTATAATAAGGCAAATTATGCAATTCAATTAAATTATTTCACTACTGCAAAATCTACTTATGCAATTGCAAACAGAGATAATTTTCTTTAAAAAAATTGTATTAAATTAAACATAAATTGACAATCCCGTATAAAAGAAATCCTTAAATATTCTTATCTAAACAACAAACGAAATTGAATCAAGAGGGAAAATGAATATAACTAAAAAGAGTTCAAAAGTAGGGAAAAAATGTTTATGAAAAAGCTTGTTTCTTGATATCTAAGACTTTGCAATCTTTTGCAATCTTTTCCAATAATCTAGTCTCCTTTTTATTTGAAGCACACTCTAAATTAATTCTCTTATGCTTCACTCCTTATCCATTAGAGCCTTAAAAAACCTAAATATGAATCTACCAAGGAACTCCTCTTAATAAATCTACGTCCTTATCTATCTTAAGATCTACAAGGGTTAAGAGACCTTAATACACAAGGTTTTGATATATTTGTTTTATATTTACTCTTAAATCCTTCACTTTCACTTAGTTGTTCAAGGACTAAAATGGAAATAAACATATAGCACAACGGTATTGTTTCTCTATAACATTTATTTTATGTCTTGCTCATGATAACAAGGTTGCTGTCTAGATCTATAACAACATCGTTGTCCCTTATTATTATGCTTCTATCTTTGGCTTTACACCATAATGACGATCTTCATAATGTCTATAATCGCATTGTTATTCAAAACCATGTTTCTTCTGAATTTTGCTCCTAAAGCTATACCTTTTGTGATCTTGATCTCTTTAAGGTTGTATTTTCCTATACTTCATAAAAATGAGTCATTGAGGGTCTAAATTAACAAATAATTGGTAAAATTCATATAATAGCATATCAACAAACCTATACATGTTACCCATTATCTAATTCCCCCATACTTAGGTGTTTGGTTGTCTTTAAGCAAATCAATCCATCAACTAATCTTAAACGGAAAACAAATTGGAAAAATTATTATTCTTATCAATCATACATATTAAAAGTTCTTCACTACCAATTAAATTATAAAAGATCATCAAAATGTTATGAAATTAATTACTTATATCAATTTACAAGCTAATTCAATGTACTTCATGCTTCTTTAAACTTTAACCTAAATCATAATACTCAATCCCATTTATGAAATAAATCTTTATAAATTAGCATCCTTTAACTTTTAAACACATTCATGTCCTTTGTTTATTCATAAAATATAAACTTGACTAAGAACATTAAAGGCTTATTTGAGAAGGTACTTAGTTTTGTTTACACAAAGGTACCTTGTCATGAATACCTCTGGTTGCTCAATAAGGTCACCATCATTAAATGGACACAAACACCACTATTTAACTTCAACCTTTTTATTAGTATAAAGGTAGCAAAGCAAATTTATTTCTCTCATTTATTCATTTATTCACATTTTTTTCAGGATGATAAAAATACCTAAAAGAAGTCATAATTATTTAAGTATATACATTTTACACACAGAATATTATGATATTTATCAAGTATTCATTCTCCAAAGTTATAAAACAAATTAAGTTCACTTCTTTACCAACATTCATAATTGGTCACCTAAACATCTTAAATCATCAACATAATTAAAATAATTTTAATGATATATTTTCAAAGAAAAACCAATATGTACAAAATTATTCTTTACTGAGAAAGTTATGCTAAAATTGTTGAGCTTGGGACAAATATATTATAATTATAAAGTCTCTTATCCACACTTAATATAAACATTGCCATTATTTTTTAGATAATAAGGAAAAAGTAAAGGGGTAAGGGATAATGAAACTTCCTTGAAATAAATATGTAGTAAAGAGATAACTGGTGAAGAACCAACATAAAAATTTCCATTAAGCTTGTATTTATGATATAACTAGTTAATAACTAAAAGCATAAGACTAAAAAACCATCATCAATATAAGAAACTAAAATAAAACATAAAAGACAACCAAAATACAATAGATCCTAGATGTCTATCACTACTCCTATGGAGGGTTAGGACAATGGCTAGAGGATCACAAATACTTTATATTTGAGTCAATTACTTCTAGACCTACTTATGCTACTAATGTATTTAACACTACATATCAATAAAAGCTCATGGATGGTGGCCAGGGAGACTTCCAATGATGAAGTAGGTGTTAATGGTCTAGCCGTAGGTGAAAGCATAGGTTCTTAGTTAGGCTCACTCTAAAGTGTCCTTTTTCTAGTCCTCAGAAGTTGCAGGATTAAATCTCAAAGTAGTTAAGTCATCCAATCTCTCGTGACTTCTCAAAGATTGCCACAATAGGTTCCTTCATTGCTTTTGAATGCCAAACCTTTAATGATGAGAATATAATGGTGATTGATGGAAGTACGAGTAACTTGACTCCAAAGTTGACACCCTTATTAACTATAAAATCTTCAAAATCAAGTGTGGGAAGCACAAAGCCTTGTCCTTGTAGTTATACTGCACCATATTTCTCATGTGAGGAATGATAATCCCACTAAGGGTATGATAGACAGCGAACCAAATCCATGAAACACGTGATATAATGTATACAAGTCACTAAGACGTACCTCATTGAGCCTACTAGTATGAGGCTAAACATTGGAATTGAGGAGCATGAAAATGATCTTCTCATGGACACTAAGCTGTGTTATAAGGCATGCACGTCTATTATGAACTCTTAGGAAGTCTAGGCTGCAATGTGCTATATCACGATTGAAGTCGAAGTTCGAAAGAACTTGATCAAGCATAGAGATAGTGTCTCACTAATGCTTATAGAACATGCCCTCCTTTGTTACACCTAGTAAGGTAGATAAATTACGATGAGTAAGATAGATTGGTGTACCTCTTATTGATGTCTTGATTTCAATAGTGTCTTCTTTACCTTTTTCCTCGATATTGGTAAAGAACTCTTGAACTAAAGTTGAGGGATAAGGTTCATTTAGGTGAAGTATATGGCTCCATCTAAGAGTTTGGAAAATGCATTAGATGCTAAACTCTACTTTGACCTCCAGTGTTATGACCTTCTCCATAATGATGAGATTAGCTCAATGCACTTTAAACTATTTGCAGTTCTCAACTCAAATGAATTGATAGGTGTCTTAGCCTAGTATCTTGCATGATGAAGATGCTCCTCATGTCATATTTCCATAAAATTTCTAAAAAAAGCTTGAAACTTTGTCTAAATAATATATTCAGTATTGCCAAAATATTCACCTTAGTTGCCAAAATATGCTAGAAATGATGAAGGCTAGATGACCAGAAACTAAAGTTAAACATTAAGCCAAGTGAGCTAGATATAAGGATTCCAGTGGTGCAACTAGAATCTAAAAAATCTTAAGAAAGCTAGTCTAAAACAAGGAAAAATTGAAAACAAAGATGGAGGGTGCATGGTAGCTATTTGTTGATAGAAGATAAACTAATAGTGTAAAGTGAAAAAAAGATGAAAAGTGGTGATAATGAATGAGGAAGGTGATTCAGTTAGTAAAGATGCAAGAAGGACGAGTGGAGGAGGGAGAAGAGGAAGAGAGAGGTTTCATTAGCAATTGTAGAGGGTGGAGATGAAGAAAGAAGAAGAAAAGAGAAGATAGGGGTTAAGGATTAAATAGTTTTCAAAATGGCACCTTTTTTTAAAGAAAAACTTAGAAGGGTCTAAGAGTCGAGCCACAATGACGCTTGATATGGATTATAGTGGTACCTTTGTGCCCTATCATTATTCTTATATCCATGATGTGAACCACAATGACGCTTTTATAAAGATAAATGATATTCTTTCTTCATGCCTTTTTTCATTTATCCTTATTCATGACCAAAATGACGCTATGCATGATGCATAACAATATCGTTGTAGTTCATCGTTCATCTTCTAAGTTTACTTTCTCTAAGGTTCCAGATTATACTATGAACTTGCATATCTTCTATCCCTTTCCTAGCCTGACTTCTATGGAGGTAATATACATCAAAGGAACAAATAATGAAAATAATAATGAAAAGGAAAACTAAAAGATGTGATTAATTAAGTTACTATGAAAATAGGATTTTGCGTTATGTCACCTCCTAACTAACACTTTTTAACTTTGTTTAGTTGGACTTTTACACAATGTCTATTGAGCCTAAAAGGTTGGGGGTTGAAGGGTGAGCATATCCTTATCCCCTTTTGAAATTGTTCCTCCTAAGTATGATTTTAAATGATAACCATTAACCTTAAGTGTTCCTAATTGTCGATGTGTGATCTCCATCACTTCATATAGGAAAACTTGCTTCACCAAAAATGGTCTAGACCATCTAAAATTAAACTTATCAAGGAATAGACACAAGTAGGAATTATAAAGTAAAACTTGATCACCTTCTTGAAACTCCTTATCACTACAAATACAAATATCATGCCATTTTTAGTTTATTTCTTGTAAAATATATCACTTTCATATGCCATAAGTCTTCACTCATCAAGCTCATTCGATTGGAGTTTATCTTCTTACTAATAATGATAGAGTCCATATTTAAAGGCTTAATTATCCAATAGGCCTTGTGCTCTAGTTCAATAAGTAAATGATATGATTTTCTATAGATTTGCTGAAATAAGGACATACCTATTGGAGTCTTGTATACTGTCTTATAGGCCTAGATAGCATCATCTAACTTACCAAACCAATTCTTCGTAGAATGCTCTATCATCTTCTCCAAAATTTGTTTTAGTTCCTTATTGGTTACTTCCACTTAGCCACTAGTTTGAGGATAGTAAGGGCTAGCAAGCTTATATGTAAATGGTGGAATTATCGCAAGCTCCCAAATAATAAAATACTTAACCAACCCAACTAACTATGTAGTGTGAAAAGCCATGATTGATCCTATAAAGAACTGGTGGTATTTTTCAACTATTCCTAATGTCGAGCAAAAGAAAAAAAAAGACAAAATCCTTAACTGTGAATGAATTAAATTAAACAGAAAGACAAATATCAAAATTAAAGAGAATAAAATAAGAAAGAAAATAACAAGAAATGAATTACAAAAATGAAAAGCTAGACAGAAGATATTTTTTGAATTCACGAATTACAATCGATCATTGAAAATATAAATTTTGTTATGCCTAAGATTATAGGCTATAGACACAAGTAAGTTCTTGTATCCTAAGTTCCTTTATTTTTAGGTAAATCTAACAAGTTCTGATAATATTCCTAGCTACGCAACAACCTAAAATAAGCTTTATATATTTAGTAACATAACAGTAGTAAGAATTTGGGAACGACTAACTAAGGCTATAATTATACAAGCTTAACTTAAAGAATTTAAACTCTAGGCTAAGTTAATTAAGATTTACTCACACAATCAATTAACCTAGTTTCACTTGTAGAAATCGCTAATGATAATTACAGATCAATAGCTCAAACCAAGTAATTAAACTAAAATTTACTAATAGGATGATCAATCCTATGAATGATCCCTAATTCATGGCATTAACTAGAGTTTCCATTTAATCCTAGTATAAAAACACAAAACTCATGAAAACCCAATTTTATTATCATAATTATAGTTTAATTACCCATCAAATGTCTTCTAACCCAAAAGAAAACTAAGCTAACATATTGAAATTAATAAGAACACAAACTAAAATTAGATCAAATAGAAAGTAAAATTCAGAAATCATAAGGAAAATAAGAAGAACAAAGCTGAAATTTAAGATAAAACACTATATTAACAAAAACCAAAGGTTTAACAAGTATTTAATATAAACCAAACAAAATAATAAGAAAATAAATGAAAGTAGATAGAACAGTAGTAAAATCAACAATCAGAGAAAGTATTAAGCACCTAAGACATTAATCTATCACTAGAACATGTAACAAGATGAAAATAGCATGAAAAGAACCTAAAGACCAAGGAAAATAACACGAAATCAAGGGCTGTCCTAAGTGAGGATAAAATTTGCTACATCTACTCCCAATCCATCTATTTATAAGTCTTCTTTAGGGTTTAAGATGTTTGGAGAAGTAAAAGTCAAGTTTACCCCTTTTTTTCATTTTTAAGATGCTAAACGACAGTTGGATGGAGTAAAATGGTCCTTGAATCAACCACTGTTTAGAAATTTGGAAAATGACCTAAACGTCGTTGTTGAAGTATTGGACATGCCACTGTATAAGTCATCTAACAGCAACTCCTTACTCCATTTTACTATAAATATTTTCTAACCTTGATCTTTTCACTTTGTATTTGTTTCTTAAGGTCAAATCTACATGTAAACTCAAAAGAAACATAAATTAGACATTTAAATATCAAAATAAGGATGAAACTACATTGAAATACATATGGAAATACCATAAAATGCAACCCTATCAAATACTCCTACATTTGAACTATTGCTTGTCCTCAAGTAATAAACATTATACTTAAACAATCTTAATTTAAAGTCTCAAGCTAATTGAATACAAACAAAAACTAATCAATGCCTTTAATTTATTTGACAAATCTCCACTCTATCACGACAAAAACTTGGTTACCATATGCAAATCACACAAATTAGTTAAGAAGCAACCCTTAATGTATAATACTAAGCATTCATGTTATTTTATATAGTTTATCATATGAATCTAGTCAAAGATGTTCAAGATAACAAAAACAAAACACAAATTCAAATTTTGAGCATTTTAGAGGAGGTTATCTATTCTTTTTACATGAAGTCAAATATCTTATCATGAATGACCCTAGTTACTCAACTAGTATATTCCTTTTGTCTTGTTTAAGATGTCATCTAACTTTTTAATGCGAAAGTAAATATTTTGTTGTGAACACTCCCAATTACTAAGTTATATCACACTTTTAAATGGTTACTAATACCACTTATAACTTCAACCTTTACATTGATTTGAAGATAACGGAGTGAAAATCATGCTCTTTTATTAAAAAAAAAACAAACCTTTTTTTTTCAATTTAATCAAAACATCATATTTATATTCATATGAAAGACCATATAAATGATCTTAAGTACTTAATATCATACAAAAGGGGTTACTAAACATATGTGAAAAAAAAAATTTAGGTTTAGAAATCATTCAAGAATCGATCAACATTCACTAAAATAAAACTATCAATAGAATTAAAATACCAAAATTAAGAATTAACTAAAAATTAAGATCATTTTAAGCTAAAACATTCAAATCGTCATAATTAAACTCATAATAACTCAAGTGCGTAAATTTAAACTTGTTCCCTACCCCTACATTTAAATTAGAAATTATCCTTAATGTCCCAAAAGCAATGAAAACATAAAGAGGGATAGAAAAGAAGACTCTGATGATGACATAATCCATGAAGTGCTTGATGGACAGGTAGCCACCCACTTTTGGCTCCTATAAAATAAATAAAAAAAAGAAAGGAAAAACAATTAAATAAAAAGTAATTAAAGAACTAACTAACAAAAAGAAAAGACACACAAATTTAAAGAAAGGTTGGATTGCCTCCCAATAAGCACTTGTTTTAGGTCTTTAGCTCAACCCCTATTAACTACATTATCAAGTATCAAAAGGAATTTTGATCCTAACAGAAAACATACATAAAGTCATCGATGAGCCCGAAATAGCTTTCCTCATAATGGGCTTTCAGTCAGCATGATATCTCATAGAATTGTAGAGGTGGAACTGCATTACTTCTTCATCATGCTCCAAAGTCCACTCTCCACTATGGACATCTCCGTTCAGCCAGGATGGTCTCCTTAATTAATTAAGCGATGATTTTGAAGGCATTTCATCCTATTCGTCACCTTAAAACTTTAGCTTGCTTGGATATAATTCTTTCAAGCATCTAACCTGCTTGAACACCTCTCTCTCCTAATCCTCTTACCTCTCTTGCTTGCTCTTCTTCTCGTCTTCTTACTCTTTCTTCTTCAACATGCAAGGAAAAGGAATAAAATTTTAGTTAGCAATACAAAAAGAAGTACTACTCACCTTGTAAGATGTTTCATCCTCTATCTATTTTCGAGCAATCACCTGTTCCTCTCATGGCTTCTCTTGCTATTTCTGTTTTTCTTCCAGGTGCTCCTATTATTCTCCACTTCCTGATAAGATAACACACACCTCCTCCCTAGGGTCTCTCTCTGGTTGGATAAGAATATTTACAGAAATTTATGCTTCTATATTGTCAACCACATCTACTAATTCTCTAATCTAATATTCCAAATTCTTCAAGTGACTCCTCATTTATTGCTAAAATTAAAGAGTGCTCATTTCCAAAATTTCTACAATCTCCTCCAAGGACATCCCATAAGCTTATAGTGATACTATTAGAGGTGGAGGTGGAGGTGGAGGTGGAGGTTGAGGTGGAGGCATAAGTTAGAAGTACAAATAAAATTGGAAGCACATTGGTGGAGAATTGAAGCTATACTATGATGTATCACACAATATAGGACACACACAAGTCAGATAACTTGAAAATGAGCAAATATCACATACATTCCTGGACACCATTTAAGAAGAAATAATAAATATGAACAGAAAGTCATTCAAGCATATGATCAAATAAGGATAATGGAAAGTGGTCCTTCCTAGTTGCATTATTTAATCTTTAATAGCCAATACACACTCTTTATCTATTAACTATCCTTATTAAAATAATTTTTTTCCCTTTCATTAGATACTATAATCATACCTCCCTTTTTCAGGACAACCTATATATGACTCACCTAATAATTGTCAAAAATAGGATAGATAACTCTTGCGTCCAGGAATTTAATTACCTCTGATTTTACAACATCCTTTATATTCAAGTTGAACCTCCTTTGTAGCTACAACATTGGTTTGCTATCTTTCTTCATCAAAATTTTGTGCGTGCAAAAGGAAGATTTGATGCCTTAGATATAAAAAATCTTCCATGCTATAGCTTGCCTATGCTCTCCTAGAATCTATAGTAGCTTCTCCATATATTCCCTATTTAAATTGGCAGTTATAATCATAGAAGGCTTAAAATTTTCACTTAAAAATGCATACTCCAAGTATTATAGAAGTTTCTTTAATTATAATAAAGGTGGCTCCTCAATCAATGGTTTTAACTATAAAAAGTGGACTATGTATTCTATTATCAAGGTAATGACTTATATATATATATATAAAGGCATATAGATGTAGAATGGGGAGGAGAATTAGATGAAAAAAATACCTTTGAATATGTTGTCTTACTCAACAATAGAGGAATGTCATAGAAAAATAAGAAACAATCATATGTTGCATTGTCTATGATAGAAGCTGAGTTCATAGCATTCTCAAATACAGTAGAAGAAATTGTATGGCTTTGTCTATTTTTGGTTCATTTGGAAGTAGTTAAAAGAGAAATTGATCTAGTAACCATCAACTGTGATAGTCAAATAGTAATCATTTATACCAAAGACCCAAAATTTCTTTATAAAACTAAACACATAGGCACTAAGTATAATTATGTAAAAGATCTATTTGCAAGAGGAGAAGTAATCATGAAGTATATATATCTACATAAGATATGGTGACATACTTAATAACAAAGACAATTTCACGAAACATATACAGTGAGCATATGAAGTCAACAAGCTTAAGTAGATATTGAAATATAATGATAAACATTTCTCTATGTATGTTCACTCATTGTATTGTCATATTTAAATGTGAATGTATGATGAAGATTATACATAGTGTAATACTTAATTTATAAATATATATTTTAATAAATATATTTTGTGTATGAATCAAAAGTATATAAGACAGATTAGAGATTGACTCGCTCATACGGGAAATTGCTTTAGTGTTTATGATCTCTCGAGATAAGACAAGTTTAAAGTTTATTATTTAGGTGATAATTGAGAATCAGAAACTTAAACTATAAAAGCTACCATAATTAAAAGGTTAAGTTATGAGGAAATTAGCTTAAGATGATTAAATAATCATTATATTTATCTTAAGATGCCAAATGTGAGTTTTGAAAATTTTGGAGTATATAAGTAAACTTAAGTTAAATATTGAGTATGTTTGAACTAACATCTATATGGTATTGCTTAAATAAGAGACATTCTTGTTAAACAAAAGTGAGTTAATACCGTATACATAACTAGTATCATGTATGCAAAAAAGATCGTAAAAAGGGTTAATGTAAATTTTAAGATCTCATCTTACATTGTATGAGACCCTAAAGGTAAAGGTGCCTCACAATACATCTTTATAACCAAAAGATCATGCACACTATGGTCATATAGAACAATTCTAAAAAAGAAAATTAAATTTAATTCAAAAGAGAATTGAGAATAGAGAAAGGACATTTTTTTAACTAATAACTCTTATGAAAAGTAATCAAAGATGGCCACTATTTTCCTATTAGATAATATAATACAATCACAACATAATAAAATAAATGAGATAAAAAGAGAGTAAAATGCAAGATATGATGTAGCGTATAGCATACTAAATCTACTCAAAAGATCAATTCGTTGGATAAGATGTCATATATTCCTAACACATATATGACATTGAGCTCTTATTATATGCTAGTCACACTTGTTATCAAGTGAGTATGAAAATAAGTAGAATCCTAAATAGATGACCTTATCATATGTGAGTGGAAGATGATAAAAATAAATATTTCCATCCATGATAAGGTTGCTTCTTTCTAAATTAAGGGTCATGCCTGTTCACTTCAATTGAACAGACATGATATTTTGAATTTCTGTATAAAAAAGTCAAAACATTTAATTAGATGATTTTATATGATCAAATTTGAAAAAAAGGGAAGATTATTTGTGAGGATTTCTATCAGAGAAAACATCTTTTTAACTTGTGAAAAAGTACAATAATTCGTAAGTGATTTTTTATCATTAAAGATACATACAAAATTTAAATGATTTGTAAATCACAATTTATGATTGTTTTTTTTTCTTACAATTATGCATACCTTAAGAGTTCTTCAATTTTCTTATCTATACTTTGAGAAACGCAAAATTTGAATAGATAATTTTTTGAAAGGTTCATATTACTTACTCTAACCATAAGCTTTACAAACACGATGTAAGGTGATTTCTTAAAATGAACTATTACAATAACATAAGATGTTTTCAAATACAAGATCTATCTACTTCTAAATTTCATAATTTAAAATGCATAATATTTTTTAAAACAATTAAATTTCAAACATGATATCAAATATTTATTAATTGAAAATGTTAGTGATCTATATATTGTTGTGCTTTTCATATCTTATTGGCCAAAAACAATACAAAAATGACTTATACTATTATTAAGTCATTATATCGAGATTTATTACAAAATTTTGGCGTCTATCAATTATATCGATTGTTATGGAGATAAAGGCCGATATATTAGAAAATATTAAGTAATAATTGTAAATTAAGAAAAGTTGAAAAAATAAACTAAAAAATAATTAAATCCCAAATTTTAATTTAATTGTAGTTTAAATTAGGGCCAATATAATTTATCTAGATATATTGTGAAATATAATTTACTATTAGTTTCTCTTATATTATTGTATCTGTTAAATGATCAAGATGTAATATAAATATGTGATTTTATGAAATTATGAGAATGTTTTTCATTTAAAGCCTTATTTGAAATGATATATGATATTAATCGGGATAGGTGTTGTATAAAAAAAGTATCGGAGTATGAGCTTTGGTCTAATATTCTCAACTTTGGATTTAAGTGTCTTGTTAGGCTTTCATTTTCTAAATATGTGATCAAGAATAGAAGAGGAGTATGCCAACTATGCTACTTAACCACACTAGTGCCTCTTCATATGTTACTTTCAATTTTTTGTTTCATTTATTTTTATTAGTGAACTCTGGACTGTAAATGGTTTTATACGCTTGGTGGTCAAGCTTCTCTCTCTCCAGGTGTAGAAAAGTTATAAGGCTCATTGATATCTTAATTTAAGTGTAAAAAGGAGGAGATCTAAACAAGACAAAAACAAGGTTGAAAAATATTCCAAAATGTAATTACCTATTATTGTCTAATTGTTATAGGTTTTTCAAGCTACCCATACACTTAGAGAAACAAATGCTATGATAAGGATAATTGGGTAAAGACAAGACTCGGTAATTTTCTTTTGTTTTTGTAATGGTTAAAAAAAAATTTTGACTCTAAAAATGATACATGTAAAGTTAAGGCAAGGTAGTGAAGCTCAAATGGATAAGGAGACCAAAAATGTTTAACTCTATACGTTTTTTTGTTTAAAAATTTACCTTAAATTCCAATACCCAAATTTAAGGCGATTTTTCATTGAGATGTGAAATGTTGGTGTAAGAGTACTATCCTTCACTTATATAATTCAAAACATAGTGACATTAGGGAAGAATTTATGGGATAGAAAATAATAGTTTTGGACATATGTAAAGAGAAATAAAGCACAAATTGAGTAAAATTTACAATAAAAAATGCAAGGGAGGAATCATGACCATAATGCTTTAGAAATTTGAAGGCCTAAAGGCTAGATAAAGATTTAATTTAGGAGCGAGAAATTTATATGGAAGTAGAGATTAAGGGTATTATAGCTCTAATGAGAGAATAGGAAAGCTATATATTTTTCCATAACAAACCAACCGCAAAGCACAACAAAATTTGATATTTAGGCTATATAATTCTTGGGGATAATGGAGGTGTGATGTACATCACTTGAAGAAACTAATTAAAGTTTTTCGAATGACATCTACGCTTCTGGAGGAGCTCTAAGGATGGAAAAGTTCTTAGACCTAGTCCATCCAAGAATTTTAAGTGCAATAAATGATGACTATTGTCCAAAATGATGGGTAAGACTAAAATGATCTTATATTTAGTGATTAGTTAATTTTAAAGCTAGTTTTTTTTATAAGACATCATATTATCCATAATTTTCTAATCACTTTAATGCATTTTTTAGTTTTAAAGGCGAGGAAGGATGAAACTTGGTATAGTCAAGCCTAAAATAAAATTGAATGGGAATTTACAATAATGTTTTATTTAAGATGAGAATTGCATCAGACTTTATGGAAGTTATTATGGTATGAATTTCTTCATTTACATATTTATTGTTTTCTAACAAAGGGGTAGTTTTGATGTCCCACTTTTTATTTAAGATGAGAATTACAACAGACTTTGTGGAAGTTATTATGGTATACATTTCTTCATTTACATATTTATTGTGATTTAACAACGAGGTAGTTTTAATGTCCCACCCTCTCACCATATCTATTTATTTTATGTATAAAAGCCTTCTCTTCTAGAATAGAGGCCAAAGGAAGGGATGGAAAATTAGTCTTGACTCATCCCATCTCGAAGTTAATGGATTAAGCCTAATTTGTGTTAAACTAAAAGAGATACCGATCATTGGTTTTGATGATGATAAAATATTTTTATTACAAATGTTTTAGTTGAAAGATAGGTAAATGTAAAATATGAACGTTTGTATGTGATAGAGCCCACAGTTATGTCTCAAATGAAGAAAATGATGATGTATTGAAGAAAAGATTTATGAGGAGATCAAGAATGGAAGATCAAAACTATGAAGATCAAGATTTAATAAGTTTAGAATTATATTTTAGGTTGAAAGTATTACTTGATCTTACCAATGTTTGAAGGGCTTAACACTAGCATGATCATGTGCATTCAGAAGATTGGTCAAATGCTTCAAAGTTTGCACTTAGATTATATGCATAATAGTTTTGGTTTAGAATTCTCATATTGGCATAGGGTTTTTTAAATAAAAGGTAGTTAGGTATCAAGAGAAATTTTGGTAAATCGGTTTTAAAGAAGTCTTTTTGATGTGTCAAAGTGTTTTGAAAAATTATTTAAGTTTGGTTGAGTGTGTTTGAAAATGTTTTAATTCAAGTTTATACAAATTTCATTTTTTAAAAGATTAGAAAAAGAATGAAATGCTCTGGAGAATTGTTTGAGTTTTTTTGAAGTTGTTTGAATTTGTTACAATTATATACTTCATGTGAAAGTTTTGGAAACATTGAAAGTTTGTTTGAAATGAAATTTTTCCATAACCAAGACATGTTTTGTGTTTAAGTTTAAATTGAAATTTATTAATGTCTAAAATAACTTTTGAGAAGTTTTACAAATCCTATAAATTAGTTTTAAAGTGAAAAGAATAACTTTAAAATAGTTAAAAAAAGTCTAGAAACTTTTGGAAAGGTTTTGAAAGTGATTAGAATGTAAAATTTTGACGATAACTCCTTAACTTTATATCTTTTAGGCATGGTTTTGTGTTTAAGGAAAAAATCCATGTAATTTATATATATATTAAGTTTTATTTTTTGAATAAGATGTTGCTTATGTGATTTTTATATTGATCATATTTCATAGGACTTTGAAGAGCAATGTTATGCACCTTTGGGATTTCAAAAGATATGGAGTTAATTTAGGATGCAAGATTAACAAGTGAGGAAGCTCCAAACTAAATTTTGTGGTTACAGGATAAGTGGAGAAGTAGTTACAGTAAAAGATAAGAAAAAAAAAGATTGGAGCTACAAAATCTAGCAAGAGCCCATGTGGTGAGCAACGAGGCCTATAGGGTGAGCCATGGGTTGGCAATGACCAAGAGTGACCATCAGGTGAGGCCACACCCCAGCTTACTTTTTAACCTAGTTTGATATTTTTTGAGGGACTTATGCTTCCAAACAACTCCTAGTAGCCACCAAAAGATAACAGAAAAATACTTAGCCATCTCTAAGGGTTTCTACATCAAAATTGAAGGTGAATTTGGATAAAAAAATATCAACATTTCAAGATCAAGAGTGGTTTTGGGCAACAATCATCATCTATGAGTTAAGGAATTCAAGAGCTTCACCAATGAGCACTTTTATTGCCTTTCTTCTTATGATCTTTGTTATTGTTCTTAAAATGTTTAAGAGCTAAACTTCTATAGGATTTGGATTTTTATGAACTCTAAGATGTAGTATGCATTGTCTTCTTTAATTTAATGTGATTTTTTTTCATATTTTTCTTAAATTATCTATGAATATTAATTAAGATTGATTTTTTAATTGAATATGACCATGCAATATACAATTCTGATATATGATTTCATATGTCTAGATGGACCAAATCAAATATATGATTAGATCACTTATAGGTAATGCATCTTTCATAGAGACCTTGACCATAGGCTTGCATAATATGTCCAGGTTAGATGCGAGTCTAATCAAAACAATAGGCTCCATAAATCTTAATAATCCATTTAATTGGTAAAGTGAGATAGTTTGACCAATCGCTTAATTTATCAAATTGAATAGATAATGATTGCAGTTGGTCACATACAAAATTAGCTCAAATTAATCTATCTTTCAAAGCACAATTTAATAATTAACTCAAGACCAATATTCGACAAGCATACCGGTCGAATCAAGTAATAAAGTGGAGTAATTTTCAAACTCCGAATATCGATCCTACTAGGAAGTTTATATGATTTAAGAACTAGGTCAATTGGATTACAATTATCTAGAGAACACTCAATTTTATGATTTAAGAAAATAAATAACTAAAATCTAATATAACAACCTAGAAAAATTACAATATATTGAAAAAGAGCTACAGATTGCTTTTCCTAAATTATTCAGTTAAACTGTGGTGGTAGATGATTTAATTAATGGATCAGTGATGCTTAATCTAGGGTCTTCACTAAATCAAGACAACGCTATGGTTAAGACACTGACTTATCTCTATTAGTCCTATCCTGGGGTTTGGTATATC
>JAOXYD010202006.1:0-21852 GCA_028565735.1 Pinacopodium congolense
TGATGGATTTATTTATTGTGTAGTGTTTATTAAAATTAAATTTGAAGTTGGAAGGAAATAAAAAAAAGAAAAAAAAAGAAGCATGAAAGAAGATTAAAGAATGAAGAATGAAGAAGCAAAAATAACTAAGGAAAAGGCCATGCAAAACTAGGACTTTCATGCAAACCGAAGCAAAAAAAATCAAAAGAGCTTTCCACTTACCTGGTTGCTAGCAAGAATTCCTTCATTGCAGTCAACCCTCAAGAGAGTTAGTCAACCTGTAGGACCAAGGCTTTAGCAGCAGCTGTGGCTGCATGGCGGGAGTGCTTACCAATAAGCTTGGCAAGAGTATTTCTGTGTGGGCCTTCTCTTGCACTTGCACCAAGCTACTTGATGGGCACTCCACCCAATCTGCTGCTACATCCAAGCCCACGCATCCAGTAGCTGCAAAATAATTAAAACACAAAGAATAAAACAGCCCAAGACGCAGAAAAATAAAAGGAGTGGACAGGCCTAGCAATAAAGGGAGGCAGACGGACAGAAAAATAATAAATGCAAACTTAAACAAAAAACGAGAGACGCATGCCAGAAGCAAAAATTAGCAGCCAAAAGCAACTTCCAAGAGCCACACTAAGAGCTGATTCGGGTGAAGGAGAGGAGCAGCCACCATACAAGACACAAAACTTCAAGAGTTCTTTCAATATTTATTTATTTTTTTAGATTTTTTTTGCTTTTGTTTTTATTTTTCTTTATCTTATATTTATTTATTTATTTTATTTTATATGTGGAAAAATATGCATATGATTGAACTTACTTTTATTATTATGAGTGCCTAAAATATTTCTAGAATTTTTTATTTGAATTATTTGGGAAACTTTCGTTATTGATTTGATTTTGGGAATATTTTTATTGTTTATTTAGCTTAAACCCTACAACAAATCAAGAGAATAAGTAGGGTAATTTGTGTTAGATGTACAATGAGAGTTGGAATTTAATAGACCTATAGACAACAAGGTATTGATATTAGGAAGAGATTTCGATAAATTAATATACTGTCGATAGAATAGCTTCATATCTAGTTAAATGTTTAGGAAAGGCTTTGCATGCTAAGAGATCTTAAAGTTATTCCTAAATTTATTTGGCTAGTAAGATTTAGTTGCGCCTCGAGAGAGGGTAGCTAAAATAGTAGAAAATTTTGGGCCAAATATAAATTAGATCAATTAGCCAAAGGGAAAAAATAAGGATAACAACAAGTTCTATTCTTGAATCTTGATTTTCTCTGAATTTCAGTTTGCTGTATTGGTAATTGGTTGTGTTGCTCACTCTTGCTTCCAAAAATGTTTGCGTCTCATTTATTTATTTAGATTTTATTTTTAAAATTGAATTCTTAAACAAAGTGCACACCAAATTAATAGGGCATCTGGACACAATCCTCGTGGGATCGATATCCATTCTTTACTATAAGTACGACCCATATACTTACAGTTTTGAACTTAAAACTAGTTGTTTGTTTTGCGAGCGAATAGATGGATATAAACTTACCCAATCAATGTACTTGTCTATTAGAGCCTCATAATGTGAGTTCCACACAAGATGTACTTAAAAAATAGGAAAGGAAATATATTAATTAGTGTCGTCTATAAGTTACTAGGCTGAATTAACAACTTAAGGTTTATTAAGCTTGCTAAAGTGGTCTAATTATGTAATTTAATTATTAATTCTATTCTGACCTAAACATTTTGTGATTTTTAGTTCATAAATTGCTAGGTATTTCACCATGTTTGTAATGGAAAATTATTAGTATAATTATAGATTTCTTTTATAAAAAAAAGACATTAGAACATCGTTAAAACATCTCTAATAACAACAATATTCCTCTGATCCCAAAAAAAGTGTTTCATTGTGGGAAAAAAGTGAAACCTAACCTATATTTTTGTTAAATGGTTAGGATCCAGGCAATAGCTGGCGATGTGACCATGGGACTTTTGCTCTTGACATTGAAATGAGTCTGGTGGTGTTGGTTGTCAACAACCACTGAAGGTGACAAATCATAGATAAACAACTTTTTATCAATTATTCTTCTTCATTTTTGTAAAGATTATAATGTTGTGAGAAAAAATGGGTATCAATGTGATGGGCTTGACAAGAGAATTTGAATGGTATAAGCAATGGGATTTTTAGAGTTACTGATAATGAGGAATGGAGGAAGAGGATGGTTTCATAAATAGTATCTGTTTGGGGTTTTAAATGAAAATATGAAAGTTGGAGGGTGGAGGGTGGAAGAGAGCGAGAGATCTAAGTTTGTATATATATACGGTTGAGCAAGGGAGCATTACACACAATGGAAAAATTTTACTAATAAAAAAATTATATGGAGAG
Organism: Pinacopodium congolense; assembly: GCA_028565735.1. NCBI lineage: Eukaryota > Viridiplantae > Streptophyta > Magnoliopsida > Malpighiales > Erythroxylaceae > Pinacopodium > Pinacopodium congolense. The sequence goes on from JAOXYD010202006.1 coordinate 2,359, forward strand.
GAATGTCATTACTTACAAAGGTAAAGAAAAATGATATGTAGAGGCATTCTTTACTGTAGAAGAAGGAGAGGAGCAGTCACCACACAAGCTCCAAAATTTCAAAAGTTCATCAAGTTCTTTGTTTTATTTTCATATTTATTTTAATGTTAATTTTTTTTAATTTTTTATGTTTTATATTTTCAAGAATATAGACTTGATTGAATTTCTTTTTATTATGAGTGGATAAAATATTTCTAGGATTTGTTGTTTGAATTATTTGGGAACCTTTGGTTGTTGATTTAATTTTAGGAATATTTGTATTGTTTATTGAGCTTAAACCTTACAAAAAATTGAGAGAGTGAGTTAGGTAATTTATGTTAGATGTACAACGAGAGTTGGCATTTAATAGACCTATAAACAATAAGGTATTATTTTATTAGGAAGAGATTTCGATAAATTAATAGACAGCCTATAGGACAGCTTCATAACTAGTTAAATGTTTAGGAAAGGTTTTGCGTGTCAAGAGATCTCAAAGTTAATCGTAAATTATTTAGTTAGTGACATTTAGTTACAACTTGAGAGAGGGTAGATAAAATATTAGGAAATCATGGGCCAAATATTAATTAGATCAATTAAACTAAAGGGAAACAAATAGGGATAACAGCAAGTCATATTCTTAAATCTTACTTTTTCTCCTAATTCTCATTTGCAGTGTTGGCGATTAATTGTGTTGTTGGCTTCTGCTTCCTATTTGTTTACGTTTACTTATTTGTTTATTTTATTTTTTAAACTTGATTTCTTGAATAAAGTGTAAGCTAGATTGATAGGCCATCTAGATGCAATCCTTGTAGGATTGATATCCATTCTTTATTGCAAGTACGACCCATATACTTGAGGTTGTGAGCATAAAACTCGTAGTTTATTTTAAGAATCAACAAGTTTTTTGCGCCATTGTTGGGGATTGTTTTGTTTAGCATCTTGTTTAGTTTGGTTGACTTTGATTTGAGAGTTTTTTTTATACTTTTCATTGTTTATTTTCAGGTGCATGAACACAAGAAGCACAAGAAGGTCCATCGAATTCAGTAATGAAGAGTCGTCAGATATAACAAGGCACGAACAAGAGTTAAGAAGAGTAAAGTGCCAGAAAAATATACAAAGGAATATGGCAGAAGAAGGAGAGAAAGGAGGAGTTTAGAGGATTTTGATAGATTTCCTAAGGCTAGGATTCAGTCTTCAAGGAGTTGCAAAGCCTACTGTTCAAGCCAATAACTTTGAGATCAAGCATGTACTCCTAAACATACTTCAAAGCAATGTGTAGTTTTATGGGTTGTCAAATGAAGATCCCAATGCCCACCTAGCTAAATTTTTCTAGATCTGTGACACATTCTGGTTCAATGGAACGTTTGATGATGCTGTGAGGCTCAGATTATTTCCGTTCACTTTGAGGGACCGAGAAAAGGCATGGTATAACTCACTTAGTTCCGGTTAGATCACCACTTGGGAGCAGCTAGCTCAAGCCTTCCATGCCAAATATTTCCTACTCACTAAAACTATAAGGATCATTAAGGAGATCACAAATTTCAAACAAGTTGATAGGGAATCATTATATGAAGCTTGGGAGTGATTTAAAAAGATGCAAAGAAGCTACCAACGCCATAACCTTCCAGCAAAGTTATTATTTCAGAAATTCTATAATCATGTGAATCAGACTACAAGAGGGACCATAGATGCAGCTGCTGGAGGATCATTGATGAGTAAGACTATTGATGCCACTTATGATCTTTTAGAGGAGTTGATGAGCAACAGGTGCCTATGGGCAAATAAGAAGAGTAGGCAAGGATTTAAGGAGTGGAAGGGGATGATTCCAGTAGACACAATGATGTCTCTTTAAGCATAAATTTTAGCCTTTGCCAAGCAATTCAATAACTTCTAAGGTACATCCTCCTTTTTTTTATTAAAAACGTGTGGTTTAGATGTGAGTTATTTGGTTAAGACAACCATGGCATAGCTGGTTATTTTTTAATGGAGTCATGTGGATTTGAGTAAGTAAACTACATGGGGGAACCACAAAAAGGTAATGATTCATACTCCAGCACCTATAATCCTGGGTGGAAATATCACCCTAATTTTTCTTGGAGTTCTAAAAGTATAGGTGGTCAAGTGAGAACATATAGACCTCCTGGATTTAAATAAGATCACCTTGGCACTATAGAGAGTAAGATGGAGAAAATGATGGATAAGCTAATGAATGCATTGGGCTCTAAGTTAGCAAGCCAACAAAAGACTCAAAAGCAGATGGAGGCCAAATTTGATCAAATCACTAGGAACAATGCCTCATTTATTCATAACCTAGAAGTGCAGGTATGTCAACTTGCCAATGCTTTGTCTTTTAGACATGCAGGTAGCCTATTGAGCAACACCGAAGGCAGCTCGAAGGAGCAACTCAAAGTAATCACACTTAGGAGTGGAAAACAAGTGGAGGAGTTGAGTGTGTAAAAGGATAGCCAAGAGAAAGGGAAAGGCAAGGAGATAGAAAAAGAATGAGGAAGAAAAATAAGAAGAAAGGCCATATGTACTTCCACTACCTTACAAACCCAATATTCCATATCCGCAGAGAGTGATGAAAAACCAGGTAGATGCTCAGTTTTCCAAATTTTTGCAGAAACTGAAAAAATTTTATATTAACTTGTCATTGGTGGAAGCCTTAGAGTGCATGCCCAAGTATGCGAAGTTTCTGAAGGACATACTCACACATAAATGCACTTAGGAGGATAACCAAACAGTGACCTTAACAGAGATTTATAGTTCAATCTTCTTAAGCATGATGCCTTTTAAACTACAAGATCCATGGAGTTTTACTATTTCATGTGTTATTAGTGATTTTGAATTGTCTAAGTACTTATGAGATTTAGGTGCAAGTATTAACTTGATGCCTTTGTCTATTTTCACAAAATTGGAATTAAGAGAAATTAATCCAACATCCATGCTCATTCAACTTGCAGATCGATCCATCAAGAGGCCATTTGTAATTATGGAAGATGTGTTGGTAAAAGTAGACAAATTTATCATTCTTATTGATTTTGTTTGGGTTCGATTTTGAAGCTGATAGAAATTGTCCATTGATTATGGGTAGGCCTTTTATGAATACTGCTAGGGCATTAGTTGATGTTCATGAAGGAAAACTTGTTTTGAGAATTGGTAATGAGCAGGTTGAATTTAACATGCCTAAATCTTTGAAGAAATCGATGGATGGTACTGTGTGCATGAAGATTGATGTTATAGATGAGTGTGTGAAGGAAGTTGATAAAGTTATTGAAATGCACAAGGATTAGAGTGTGAGAGAAGATGAATTATGTGAGAGTGATGAGAAGGAGAAGTTAGAGAGAATAACTACACCCACGCTGCCTTCCATTATTAAGCCACCTACTTTAGAGCTTAAACCCTTAGCTTCCCACTTGAGATATACCTTTTTTGGTAAGGACTATACTATACCTATCATCATTTCCAACCAATTGGATTGTGTGCAAGAAGGGAAGGTGATAGAGACCATTAAAAAGAGGATGAGAGCCATAGGGTGGCAAATTTATGATATTAGGGGGATTAGCCGTGATATGGTGATGCATAGGATTAACCTGTAAGAAGGATGTAAGGCGGTGAGGGAGAAACATAGAAGGTTAATCCCAAACATGCAGGAGGTTGTGAAGAAGGAAGTGGTAAAGCTTTTAGATGTAGGAATCATTTACCCTATTTTAGATAGTGAGTGGATGAGTTCGGTGCAGTGTGTGCCTAAAAAGGGAGGTATGAAAGTGATGAAGAATGAAAAAGGTGAAAGGATTTAGACTAGGACCATCACAGGTTGGACAGTGTGTATCGATTATCAAAAGCTCAATTTAGCCACCAAGAAAGATAATTTCTCTTTACCTTTTATGGATCAAATGGTTAAGAGGGTAGCTGGGCATGCATTTTAATGTTTTCTTGATGGATACTTAGGGTAAAATTAGATGTTTATATACATGTAGGATCAGAAGAAGACTAATTTTACTTATGCTTATGAGACTTTTGCTTACATGAGGATGCCTTTCTGCCTATGCAATGCACCTGCCACATTCCAAAGGTGCATGATGGTAATATTTGTGGATATGAATGAAATCTTTATAAAGGTATTTATGGATGAATTCTCTGTCTTTGGAGTTTCTTTTGATCATTCATTGTTTAATTTAAATAGGGTGCTTTAAGATGTGAGGAGTTTCATCTAGTCTTGAACTAGGAGAAGTGTCATTTCATGGTCCAAGAGGGAGTTGTATTAAGCCAAAAGATCTCACACAAAGTGATTGAGGTAGATCATGTTAAGATTGAAGTGATCAAAAGGCTATGACCTCCTACCAACATCAAGGGCATCCAAGCTTTTCTTAGTCATGCATGGTTCTACAGAAGGTTTGTCAAGGATTGTTCTTTTATTTCTAGAACCTTGACTCATTTATTGGTTAAAGATGTGCCTTTTATGTTTAATGATGAATGTTTGTATGCTTTTAATAGGTTAAAGAAGGAACTTACAAAGGCACCCATTTTGACGTCACTAGATTGATCACTTACCTTTAAGATTATGTGTGATTCAAGTGATGATGCCATCGGTTGTGTGCTTGGATAGAGATAGGAAAAGAAGCTACACACCATCTACTACGTAAGCAAGACCTTGACGAGAGCACAACTGAATTACACTACAACAGAAAAGATGTTGCTTGCTGTGTTATTTGCATGTGAGAAATTCCATTCTTATATTTTAGGCTCACATGTTATTATTTTTATAGATCATGCGGCATTGCGATATTTTTTTGCTAAGAAGGATGCCAATGCTAGGCTTATCTTGTGGGTGCTTCTCCTCCAAGAATTTGACCTTGAGATTAAAGATAAGAAGGGAGCGGAAAATGTTATAGCAGACCACCTTTCGAGACTTGAAAGAGGGTACCAAAATGATGAAGAAGAGGAAATATAGGAGGGCTTTCCTGATGAAGCATGACATTGCCAATTATCTTTCAAGTGGTATTCTTCCACTCAATCTCTATTATTAACAAAGGAAGCATTTATTATTCTAGTGCTCTCGATATAATTGGGATGAACCTGTGTTATATAAAATATGTGCTGACAATTTGATTCGCAGGTGTGTTTCTAATGATGAAATGCTTGAAGTTTTGACCCATTGTCATAGTTCAGTGTATGTAGGACATTATGAAGTGAACAAGATGGTTGGGTATGTTTTAAAATGTGGATTCGATTGGCCAACCTTGTTTAAGGATGCACGAGATTTTATGCTGAAGTGTTATAGGTGTCAAAGAGTGGGTAACATATCAAAGAGGGATGAGATGTCACTTTTCAATATCATGGAGGTGGAGATATTTGATCTGTGGGGCTTGGATTTCATGAGGCTATTCCCATCTTCATTAGGTAACTCTTATATATTGGTTGTAGTTGATTATGTTTCCAGGTGGGTTGAGGCTCTAGCTACTCCAACCAATGATGGCAAGTGGTGTAAAGATTCATCAAGAAGATCTTTAATAGATTTGGAGTGCCTAGAGCAATCATTAGTGATAGAGGGAGTCACTTTTGCAACAAATGTTTTCAAGTTATGTTAAAAAGGTACAATGTGTATCACCAAGTGGAGATTCCTTACCACCCCTAAACCAGTGGCCAAGTGGAAGTGGTGAACAGAGAGTCGAAGAAGATTTTGGAGAAGGTAATGAGCACTTCAAGAAAGGATTGGGCTGGGAAGCTAGATGAAACCTTATGGGCTTACAGAACAGCTTTAAAGACACACTTAGGTACCACACCATATCCACTTGTGTATGACAAGGCTTGCCACTTACCATTGGAGTTAGAACATCAGGCCTATTGGGTAGTGAGGAAGTTGAAAATGGATTGGAAGCGAGCAAGTAAGAAGAGATTGTTATAGCTTGATGAATTAGAAGAGTTGAGGTTTGACGCTTATGAAAAGGCTAAGTTGTATAAGGAAAGTGCAAAGAAGTGGCATGATGCTCACTTAAAAAAGAAGGAGTTCAAGAGTGGGAACTTGGTGCTTTTGTTTAATTCATGACTTAAGTTATTTCCTAGAAAGCTCAAGTTAAGATGGAGTGGACCCTTTAAGGTTATTTAAATGTTTCTCCATGGAGCTTTGGAGTTAGAAAATGATAAAGGTGAAGCATTTAAGGTTAATGGGCATTGGTGCAAGCTGTACTTTGAAGGGGAATTCTCACAAAAAAGGGAAGTCATCTATTTCCTTTCATCCACTCTCTCATGATTGCATATGGAAGGGTCAAGCTAATGACCTTAAAATTAGCATGTTTGTTTTTAACTTTCTTGTCTTTATGTTTAGTGTAGTTTTTCTTTGATTTGATCGTATTTAGTTTACTTTTGAATTTGTTTAATCTTTAGCTTGTTTTTCTTTTGATCTCTTATTATTTAGGTGACTTGATGATTGCTTGAAGGTTTGTTTTGCATCCTAGCTTATTAGAGGACCAAAGAAAGAAGATTTCCTACACCTTAGAACAACGGACACCACTATAAGCTCTTTTAACCCTTCATCTCTTTGTGTTTTATTTTTTTATATGTGTTTGTTAAGTTTTGATGTTTTCCTTTCCACATTGAGGACAATGTATTGTTTAAGTGTGGGGAGGTAGTCTTTGCATTTTTGAATGTTCTAGGCATATTAGGGTATTGTTTTGTATAAGCAATAGATCCACACTTAAATCATTTTGGTTTGTGTTGCCATGAGATTCTATCATGCTAGTTGGAATGAGATTGAATGCATGTTTAAAATCGGATTAGGCTACTTGAATAGAGAGTGAACCATGTTGAGTGATGAAAGTAGTTGGATGCAAAAGCTTACTCAGAACTTGACACTTGAGCAATGAGGTGGTGTAGAGATGCATAGTGAATTTTCGTTTAAGCCAATGTAAGGATTGGGCCTATATGATTCTATCTATAATAATTTCATGTCTTTGTATGTGTGATGCTTCCTTAGGTTATTACATTTAGAACTTGCTTTGAATCAGTTTGAGTCTACTGGATGCATGCTTAATAGAGATGATTAAGCCCTTTTTATGTTAACCTTTGGTTTAAATGACTTATCTTTTATTATCCCTTGCTAGCTGTGTTAAGCCTTAACCCTTTTATTTCTTGAAAACACCCAATTTTAAAACCCAAAACCCTATTAGCTTAACCAATCGTTAGCATAGTAGAGTATTAAGTAATGCATTAGTTAGGATTTTTAACTATGTTTTTATTTGAGATGAGTTTAGCAATACTGCTACTCTTTGAGCACATTTCATTTAGTTACTGTTTTGTTTATTGTTTCATCATTATTATTTCAAAAGAAAAGAAAAAAAGAAAGAAAGAAAAGAAAAGAGGAATAACATTTAGTAGCATTAATAAGTGCAGAGTAGTAGTGTTATTCATTTGTATATCTCAGAAGTTTATATTTGTCATCTCTTTGCGCACTTGATACTTTATGAATGGTTGTGATGAACCTTTTAACCCTTTTTAACCAACCTTGAACCTAGCCACATTACAACCCGAAACAAAGTCCTTATGATCTATTTTTAGCATGTTTTTCATTGTGGAGAAGAATTGGTGTATTAGCAAGCCTATGATAGTGTGGTTTCCTATAGGAAGTTTGAGTGAAACACTAACCCTTATACACTTGAGGGAAATGAGTGAAATCGTAAGGAAGATTCATTTTGCATTTATACTTATCTTTGAGCAATGGTTTTATAAGTTGAGTTTGCCTATACACACTAATGAAAAGTAGTCATGATATATGTATTAGCTTGATACTAGAGTTGGTTTAAAGTTTATGGGATTGCATGCTTTGATCTTTATAAGAAAGAAGTGATAGAATTGATTGGTTGTTTTTTATTTTTCTTGAGGACAAGCAAAGTTTTAAGTGTGAGGAAGTTTATAATTGTGCATTAGTATAGGTTTTTCTAAGTGTTTTACTTGTGTTTCTTGCATAATAAGTTGATATTATTGTGATTTAAGATTTATTTTGCGTGTTTATGTTTAGTATGATCTTAATTATTATTTTGTTTATGTTTAGAATTAGTTTGGAGTAAGTTTTGATCATTTAGGTGTTTTTATTTATGTTTTATGTTTTATTATTTAATTATTTATTTTAGATTAGAATTAAATTTTATTGGTTTATTTACTTATTGTGTAGGGTAAAAGGAAGTTGAAATTTGGAGTTGGAAATGAAAAAAAAAAGAAACGTAATAATCGAATGAAGGATGAGAGCTAAAAAGAAAATGACATTAATCAAGAGCAAGTGTAAGCTTGGACTTGGTGCTTATGGGTTGCACTGCTGGCGTAAGGGAGAGCTTCACACGTGGTGGACTTGCTACTAGTTGGGGACCTTTGACACATGGATCTTACCAAATGGACAAGATCTTGGGCCAGTTAGCACTTGGACCCTATCACATGGATTGAAGCGCATGGCCTAGAGCTAGCTTGCATGCGGCTAGACCCACTCACTCGCATGGACCAAGCTGCTTCCTCGCATAGACCACATAGCCTGGAGAGCTGGACTTGCACCTACACGTTGGACAGTTACAGCATAGACCTGGAGGGCTCCTTTGCTCTGTTAGAGCAAACCCACATACACCAAGAACCAAGTAAAAGATGCTAAAACTTAAAAAGAAAAAGGACAAACAGTAGCCCTAGCTTGGAGGAAGGAAGCAGTATTCAGAACACCAAAATTAATTATTCAGTAAGGAGCAATCACACTCTAGGGGCCTCCAACCAGCAAATTTAGACAACTTGAAGCGAAACACAGCTTAATTATTGAGAGCTAACCAAGCAAGGTGGCGGTGTGGAAAAGCAGAGAAGAGAAAGAGCATTAGACATCTCCAAACTTCTTCTCCAAGCTTCACCCACAAGCTCCAAACACTACACAAACTATAAAAATTTCAAGAGTTCTTTCAAACTCCAATTTTTTTCCACATTTGTTTTATTTATTTTATTATGTTTTATATTTTGGAAAATATGGAATTGATTGAACTTGTTTTTTATAATGAGTGGCTAAATATTTTTATTATTTGTTATTTGAATTATTTGGAAACATTTTGTTGTTGTTTTAATGTTATAAATATTTGTGTTGTTTGTTAAACTTAAACCCTCCAACAAATCAAGAGAGTGAGTTAGGTAATTCGTGTTAGATGTACAACGAGAGTTGGTATTTAATAGACCTATAGACAGCAAGTTATTAATTTATTAGGAAGATATTTCGATAAATTGATATACTTCCTATAGGACAGCTCCATATCTAGTTGAATGTTTAGGAAAGGCTTTGCATCTCAAGAGATCCCAAAGTTAATCCTAGATTATTTAACTGGTGACATTTAGTTTCACCTTGAGAGAGGATAGCTAAACTATTAGGAAATCTTGGGCCAAATATAAATTAGATGAATTAATTCAAACGGAAACAAATAGGGATAACAATAAGTCCTATTCTTAAATCTTGATTTACTCTTAATTTTATTTTGCAGTATTGGAAATTGGTTGTATGGCTCGCTTTTACTTAAAATTTTTTTTCGTTTTACTCATTTATTTTTATTTTATTTTTTAAATTGATTTCTTAAACAAAGTGTAAGCCAAATTGATAGGGTGTCTAGATACAATTCTTGTGGGATCGATATTCGTTCTTTATTACAAGTACGAGCCGTATACTTGTGGTTTTGAGCCTAAGATTGGTTTTGGTTTTACAATTAATCTAATCATAGCAAACAATGATAAAAAAATATAATTACTACTAATAAGTTGAGCTTGCATGGTGAAATTCAAAGATAGGTTATTTTAAGATGATTCCATATGCAAAGATTGAAGTTTAAAGGACTAAGATGAAGGTAAAGGAAGAATAAGATATATGGAATTTACAAGACCTTAGTCAGGGTGTCTTGTATACAAATGTAAGTTTTACTTATTGTTCAATTGACCTAGGGGCTCAACATTGATCATACATCGAATGTACTCACTCATAAGTTGCATAAAATTTAATTTAATAGCAAATCCATTTTGTGAAGTTAATTAAATCACGTTGATTTGTTATATGACTTAAAATTGTGTCCCCATACTAGTTTAAAGTCTTATTCTATGCTAGGACAATATCTGCAATTAGTTGGATTTTTTTAAAGATGGTATAGGTCCTCTTTCCAATGGCTACTTGTTTCCTTATTTAGAATTACTTGTTTTTTATTTAGAATTACTTGTTTTTTTTATTTAGAATTAATTCAAGAAAAATCCTAAAGTAGCTAAGAAAAATAGAGTGTAGCAAAAAAAAAAAAAAACACTTCCCATCGTCTTCCTGAACCTCTTAACTCTCTTAAATCACGTTTTCATGCTCTAAAAACAAGTTTGATAGGCGAATCTTTTCCAATTTATTCAAGTTGCCACCATTTATACTATTTTGTTATTTCTTATCCCTATCATCTATTATCTGATTGTTTAAATTGTGAGATTACTATTCTTTATTAGAATTAGTGTTTCTAAGTTTTTTTAATCATAGTTTCGATTTTTAAGTTTATTATTTTGATAGGTTAGAGCCTTATTTCTTAACTACCTTGAAATAGGTTCTATTTGTTCTGGTCTGATTTATATATTGATTCTTGATGCAACATCTGTTTCAAAAATTTTGATATTATGATTTTAAGTTTTCCTAAGGTTGGAAGAGGTTGTTTGATTTTGGTTTAAATTTTAAAAAGATTATTTCATAGGTTTCAAGCCTATTCATTTCAGAAGTATCGAATCCGTCCAGAATTTTCTATCATAGTTTTCAGCAGATTTTGGGACATTTTAATCAGTTTCTAAAATTGAAAAAAATTATTTTCTAATTTCACAAGTTTCTTGGAGTGTTTTAAATTCTTTTTGAATTTTTTAAGGTTATTTTAGTTGTTTGAAAAATAGTTTTCAAGATATACTTGGACTGTCGTTGTTTTTTTGTTCTTGTGTTAACTGCATCTTTTAATTACATAAATCAGTTCTAGATGTGCAAAAGTGGTGTGTTTGGATTTTGTATAATCTTAAGATTATCTAGGTTTTTTTGGTTTGAGTTTTGAGCACTTATATTTTCTGTTTAAGGTCCAAGTTTATAGATTGCTTTAAGCTGTCCAGATTTTGAGCACTTGCTTTTATTCATTTATTTGAGCATCTAAATCTGAATTGTTTGCTTCCAAATTATATTTTTATGTTTTTTTATGTCCTCAGGAGCTTCATTGGTTATTTTAATAATTTTTTAGGTTTATTTGACTATTTGGAAGTATTAGTTTTCTTATCTATCAAATCTTCCCAGATTTCGATTAAGTGAATATTTTAGATTATGTTTCATTATCATACAAATTTGTGTGTGCATAAAATCTACTATATCAAGTTTGTTTAAGCTTTCATTGGTTGTATTGATCATTCATTTCATTAGTGAAAGCTTTGAAGCCCTTAGCTTAATTGTGCCTTAAGTGAAATACATTCATAAGTGTCCTTAGTTGCTTAAAAATGGGTGATTTGCATTGTTGGATTACTTAAGTGTGTCAAGGCTCCTCTTTGCCATTTAAAGACTATCAAGGATCCTATTTTCCATATAAGATTGTCAAGGCTCCTCTTTGCCTAAAAAATTATTGGGTTGTAAAGGCTTCTCTTTGCCTAGAAAAAGATTGGGTTGTAAAGGTTACTCTTTACCTAGAAAAAGATTGTAATTTTTTTTTCTTTAAATAGTAAAGAACGATATCTAACAAGTAGTTGGAGAGAAGATGTAGCCTATCTTTAGAGTAGGTGAACTTCTTTAACAAACTGTGTGTGTTGCCCTCTCTTCTCTATTCTTTTTATTTATCACAAACTGTGTGTTATGATTTTAACATTCACTCTTGCATATCTTATTAAATCAAATTGGTTGGGTATTAAGTTTAATCCCACAATAAAGTTTTATTTTTTAATACTCAAGTCACCCACCTCTTGAGTGCCTTTAAGGCTTATAGTTAATAACACTATGGTGGAGATTGGAGCTCTAATACTGCATATCTTGAAAAATAGGACACATATAAGTACGATAACCTAAAAATGAGCAAACATCATATATCTTAGTTTCTTTTTCTTCTCTCTTTACTTGCTCTACTAAGGATGTGAAGTTCGCCACTTATTGCTCTAACTTGGAAGTAGTAAGAAAATCAATCCCATTATAAGAATAAGTAAAATAGACAATATCAAGAGGAAAAGTATGCTGATAATGAGTTATTACCACTATAAATTATCAAAACTTGAAAAAGATATGAAATAAAACAAATAAATGATAAGGAAAAAAAGTTCAATAAAAATAAAAAGAGAAACAACATAAAAAATGGCTAAAACACAAGCACCAGTTTGCTGGCAATAGCCCCAAAATTTTTGGTGAAGCTTGTCACTAGCCACAAAAAAAAAAAAAAACTAACTAATCTAACTAACTATATAATAAGGTAAGTCAAGGTCAATCTCATAGAGAATTGATTGTAGTTGTAGACTATTCCTAACTTTTAAAAAAAGAAAAATAAAATAAAACAAAACCCATTAGATTTGAAGGAATTAAAAAGACATAAAGACAATTAACAAAAGTAAAGAAAATAAAATAAGAAAGAAAATATCAAAGACGAAAACCTGGACAGAAGATATTATCCAAATTCATGAATTATAATTTATTATCGAAAATATAAATTGTGTTATGTCTAAGATACTAATCTACAAACACAAACATGCTCTTTCATCTTCAGTTACTCTAATTTTAGATAAGTCATATACGATAGAAAATTTACCCCTAGTCATGCGACAACGTAGAATAAACTCTCTAGATTTAGTGGTGCAGTAGCATTAAAAACTAAGGAACAACAAATTAAAGCCATGATCTCATAAGCTCAGATCATGTACCCTAAAGAATTGAAACTCTAAATTAATTGATTAAGTTTACTTACAAAATCAACTAACTTTACTTATAGATTTAGTTAAGGATAATTATGGATCAAAAGCTAAAACCTAGCAATTGAACTTGAAATTGCACCTAATATGGCCAATCATATGAATTAATCCCTAATTTGTAACATTAATTCCAAATTCCAATTTAATCTTATTATAAATCACAATACCTATTCAAATACAAATCTATTCCCATAATTATAATGCATTAATCTGTAAAATAGCTTAACCTAAATATACATAAGCTAGCATAATGAAAATAACAATAATATAAATTGAAATTAACAAGGTAGAAGGTAAAAAGGCATAAATCATAAAGAAAAGAACAAAAATAAAGATAGAATATAAAACTTTAACATTAAACTAATAAAAACTCAAGATTCAACAAGTATTTAAATAAAACCAATTAAAATACATTAAAAATAGAATGAAATAAAGTAAAACATCAATAGAAAAGAAAAATCAACACCTAAAACATCAATTTAAAGGGTAGAAACTAAAATAACATGAAAAGCTAAAACAGTAACCCTAAAACCTAAAGAAACAATAAGAAAAAGGCTACCCTAAGTGGGAGAGCCAAAAACTAACGAACATCTACTCCAATCTTCTATTTATATGCCTGTCTAGGGTTTGGGAATGGTTTAAAAGTTAAATATCAACTTTGCCCTTTGTTTTAGCCGAAGACAACATGTTTTCATCCTTCAACGATAGTTCATTAACCTTCAATAACCCTTGGATTCAACCACCATTAAAGGACCTAGATTTGTCCATCAATGGTGGTTACTAGGTTTATAAATGATGCCCTGCATCAACCATTGTTGATGTCTCTATTAAGCCTCCTCTTACTATTTTTGCTATAATTCTTCTCTATACTTGATCTTTCTACTTCGTATTTGTGTCCTAGATTTAAATCTACATATAAAGTCAAACAAAACACAAATTAAACAATTAAACATCAAAATACGAATGAAACCACATTAAATCTTATATAAGAATACTATAAAATGCGTTCCTATCAATTTTTGAAATGAACTTGTGTTGGTAACTTTTCCTTAAGTGAAAATCTATAAGTAACTTTCTAATCTAAATTACTTAGTTCACAAAAGCATTTGTTGTTGCATATTCAGCTTATGCTACACTTTAGGCCTTCACATCTTGCTTTTTTATGCACCATAAAAGCACTCCTGATCCAAAGTTAAAACAAAATCTATTATGCTTCTTTTGTCATCAATAAGATCTGCCCAATAACCATTAAAATAACCAAGAAACTTAAAATTATGATTGTAAGAATATTTGATACCATAATTTGTTATACTTATGATTTATCTTACAATCCTTTTATTAGCTTAAAAATATATTTCACTAGCACAATATATAAATGGTAGGAGTTTTCATCGACTCATCAAATTATAAAATACCTAATTAATATTAACTACTTAGTTAGGGTAAGTCAAGGTCGATCCTACATAGAACTAGTTATCGTTTAAAGCTATTCCTAAAGTTGATCCAAAAGAAAAGGAAAATAAAAACAATCCCTAGATACAAAGACATTAAAACTAAACAAAAAGGCAATCAACAAATAGAAAACAAATAAAAACACATAAAAGAAATAAATAGATGACAATATAAAAAAGTTGGGTAGAAGATATATCCAAGATTCATACTTATAATTTATCCTTAAAATAAATAAATTGTGATTGATCTAAGATGCTAGTCTATATGTTTGAATAAGCTCTCAAGCCCTCAGTTCCTCCAATTGTAGATAAGTCCTATAAAATAGAAAACTTACCCCTAACCACACTACAACTTAGAATAAGCTCTTTAGATTTAACAACATGATAACAATAACACACTAGGGAATCGCTAGTCTAAGCCATAGTCACACAACCTCGGACTATGTAACCTAGAGAATTAGAATCCTAAACTAGAATGATTAAGTTCACTAATAAATTCAACTTGCCTATTGCCACTTATGATATTAACAACGGACAATTACGTATCACAAACCTTTGCTTAGAAATTAAACTAAGAATTACACCTTGGGTATCAAATCATAAGCATTAATCCCTAATTCCTATCATTTTAAAAAAATTCCAATTCAATCCTAACCGAAATCATAAAACTCACTCAATTCTTAATCGCTTCTCACAATTATTAAGCCAATATCCCATTAATATCTGCCAACCCAAACATAACTTATGCTAACATTATGAAAATAAAAAAAAATAACAATCAACATAATAAAGAACACAACTAAAGGGCTGGAAAAAGAAAACAACAAAGTTGTATAATAACAAAAACACCATACATTAATGAAATAGCGAAGGCTCTTATAATATTCAAGCACAAACTCAACATAAATGAAATAATAACTAAGGTAAACACAAAACAATAAATAAACATTAAAAAAATAAAATAACAAAGGTCTAAAATAGAAAATAAAGAGTGCAGAAAAGCAAAGAACACAAAAATACACAAGAAAAAACCTAGAACTATGAAAGAAATATAAGACAAGCTAAAAAAGTAAAGAAGATTGATGGCTACTCCTCACAAAATGAAGTTGTCCCCTTCCCATTTTGCTCTTGGATGAATATTTATATGGAGAGTTCTTAGGGCTTCGTGCTTTATTTTAAGCTCTCCTTGCCAAAACATTGTTGGATTTGAACATGGAAAGGTCTTCTTATGCTTTATCATTTTTTGCAAGCTTTTAAAGAGATCTTACCTTTGTTACAAGTTTTATTCTCCTAGAAAGAATGGAAAGCTTTATTTGTTTTATCTTGCATGAGTCATTGGGACATGTGTCCCATCAGGAAGAAAACTCCACTCTCCTTAAAAGGTTTTATCTCATTTGGAAAGCCTTCTTCAGCTTGTATTTTATCCTTTTTCTTTTAATAACCTTGATTGTTGTCCCCACTAAAACTTTGTTAAGCTTTAATCAAAATTTTGTTTTCTTCTTGCCAAGCTTGTTGCCTTGAAATTTTTGTCTCATTATCCTCTTAAATCACTTGTTTTTTTCCACTTCTAAAGCCATCAGATACCGCCACTTATCCTTCCTTCATATGCTTCTCTCTAACATTTTTTGGCTTATCCATGCAAGCTATCTTTGTGCTGCCATTTTGAAAGTTCCTTCAAGCTTGCTCTTCAATTTTTTTCTTTTCTTTGTTCCAAAATTGAGATAATATTTAGCTTTTTTTCTCTATAATTCATCAAAAATCTACTCATTAAATATAATGTAATACAAATTAAGAATTTTTGAACTAATAATAGGAATGAAATTAAGTGAATTTGCATGAAAAGATATGATAAATTCATTCCTATCAATAAACCTTAAGAGTAATCTAATTACTAATATTATATCATGTCTGGTTCTTATAAGATAGATTAAGCAACCAATCAGGCTTTGGTATTGACTTTTATCCATTTCTTTTTACTCTATCATATTTACTGAATTTCTCCTTCTATTTTATTAATGTGTTAGTGCTTTTGTAATTTTCCATAAGAAATTTCTTAATTATTTCTTTTCCATACTTCTTTGACTTATGATGACTCCATCATGATCTTGCTTTACCTCCATGCCCAGGAAGTATGATAACAAGCCAAGATATATTATTTTTAATACTATGAGCATTTCAATTTTAAATTCTTTTACCAACTATAGTCAACTCCTTTTACAAGCTAATCATTAACATAAATAAAAAATTATAATTGAGTTAGCATCAGTTTCTATTACATATAATGTAACTTCACTTAGAATTTTTACAAATCTAGGGCTTTGAACATGTTTATCAATTCTACTATACTAAAACTTGGGAACTTGTTTGAGAACGTATAAGGCCTTTTCAAAAAATATACCTTCTCCTCTTGTCCCTTAACTTAGAATCATTTATGCTACCCTACAAAAATCTCCTCCTAATGTTAACCATTTAGGAAGGAAAATTTTACATCTAACTGGTAAATCTACCATCTCTTTTATGATGCTAAGGAAAGTAACATTCTAATTCTATCTAAGCATGTTACTTGAGCAAAAGTTTCTGAAAAATCCATCCTAAAAAGTTGAGCATACCATTCCATAAATAATCTAACTTCATATTTGTTTATGGTACCCTTAGCATTAAGTTCAGTTCTGTAAACCCATTTAACTCTAATGGCCTCTTTATGTTGAGGTCTATCCACCAAATTTTAGGTTTCATTCTTTTCAATCATTTGAAGCTCCTTTTAATTGCTTTAATCCACTTGTCTTTCTTCTTTTCTTCCTCAAACTCTTCAGAATCAAGGACTGTGACATTGCTCTTTCATAAACATCAGATAAAGGTCTCATTCCTTTAATTGAGGCATCATTTATTTCATCATCATCAAAGTATTGCAATATCTCCAGCAACTACTTCTTTATTAATTTATTGTAGTAACATTTTTATCTTCCATGAACATGACATCTCAACCTACAAGAATTTTCCATTTTTTGGCTAGAAAATATATAAGCCTTGAAAGAGCTATTGTATCTAATAAAAATTCTTAGTTCTACCTTCTTATCATATTTTTTTTTCTCTTTTCACATATGATATATAAGAAGAATAAAGCTAATCAAAGGTTTTTAGATTTTGCAACTATGGTTTATAACCAAACTAGGCTTCAAATGGAGTTTTTTTTTTCCCTGTAATACTCTAGTTAGCAACCTATTTAGCAAAAAAACAAAAAAAGGGTGATTGTAGCCTCTGCTCATAGTTTCTTTAGTAACTATTTCTCATTTAGCATGCACCTTATCATCTGCATAATGCTTTGATTTTTTTTCTTACTTTTATTATTTTGTTGTAGAGTCTAAGGAGTTAAAAATTGGTTCTCAATAATATTTTCTTCACAAAATTTGTCAAATGTGTCACTTATGTATTCTTTCCCATTATCAAACCTTATCTTTTATATCTTATAGCCACTTTGATTCTCCATCCATGTGTTATATTTTCAAAACACATTGGCAACTTTAGATTTAAACTTGAGGAAATATATCCATCCAAATTGAGTATAATCATCAATGAACGCAATGTAGTACTTAATACCATTTAAAAATGGTGTTTTCTAAGGTCCTTTAACATTTGTATACAGTAGGTGTAACTCGTGTGTTGCTCTCCATACTGTTTGAGGAAAGGTCTTAGATTTGGCTTGCCATATTGATAAGCCACACAATTAGCTAACTTATAATCCAGAAATGGTACTCCACCAAGTTATATTGTTACATGTATAGAAGTTTGGGATGATCAAAATGCCCTAGCCTTCTATGCCATAATTTTACATTGGTTATTGTTAGGGGTCAAATTAATATAGTTTTAATGGTTAATTTGTTGAATTATGACCCCTAATTTAGTGTTTAAGTGTTAAATTAATATCTTAGTATGTTTAATTTGCAGAACGGAGCTTAATGATGAAGATTGAACCAAAAACATGAAAGAACTGCCTTGGTTTTGACTCCTTGGCAAGGTGTCGTTAGTTGATGAACAAGGAGCCATTAGTTGCTCCAGAACTCAAGTACTAACGGCACCCTCTCAGGGTGCCGTTACTTAGAGGCAAGGTGTCATTACTTGCTAGAGTCAACAATTTCGGTTCCAAATCTTGAAGATTTCAACTTTGGCGTGTCCCTAATTAATTCTACTATCTTCTAGCACTTGTGGGAGGTCTAGTTTTTCTGCATATAACCAAGAAAACATAGAAAACACACAGGTAATTGGGGAACTTTAGATCAATCCTTAGATAAAGAAGCTCTTACTTCTCTCTTACATTTTCCTAGATAGTTTAAGCTTCAAACACTTATAATTCGAGTTTTAGAGTGTATTTTGAATTTCTGTTTGTTAAAGAACATTGCTGAGACATGTATTTGAGTTTCTAAATCATCATAGGGGGTTTTCTAACTCAATTCATTATTTATTTTCTCCTGTTTTTCAGATTAATCAAAGTTTATGTTCTTATGTGTATATTCTTAAATGTTCTTTGATTTTCTTGCTAGATCTTGTAGATTCTGAAGCTGTGTTGATGTCCAGATCAAGTTAAGAAGATCAAGACTTGTACAGAAACTTTCTAACATGTTTTGTAACTTCTAAACTACTTTATTCAACTCATATTTTTAGATATATTAAAGTATGTGGCTTAAGATGCATATCTTGTATGTTTTGATTCAAATGTGTGGCTAATCATTTCTATTTATATGGATTGATGTTTTGATAATTTGAAAGAGTTTCAATGCATGTTTAAATATCTATATTTTGCTTATTGAAGGTCTGAAAGAACTAATTTTAAGCTGGCCATTTAAGATTAGTGTTTAAGATAGTTTAAGCATGAGAAATGTTCTTAAATTATTTGAAAAATCAATAAGCAACACAAATTAATCCTTACATGAACAAACCTAGATTTTTGTGAAAGTTGGAGTTCTGGGATTAATTTTCTAAAACTCACCTTCTTGAAATTAAAGCTCATTTACTTAATTTTAAAACATAACCAAACTTTAGACAAGATTAAATGGAGAAAAAGCAAAGTCTTAACCATAGCTTTGTTTTGATT
>JAOXYD010202017.1:0-21852 GCA_028565735.1 Pinacopodium congolense
CCTTAGCGTGGAGA
Organism: Pinacopodium congolense; assembly: GCA_028565735.1. Classification (NCBI taxonomy): domain Eukaryota; kingdom Viridiplantae; phylum Streptophyta; class Magnoliopsida; order Malpighiales; family Erythroxylaceae; genus Pinacopodium; species Pinacopodium congolense. Next base: position 15 of record JAOXYD010202017.1, read on the forward strand.
GCAAGGTGGCAGCATAGGGAAACTTATTAAGTGCTAACACCACAGCTAACATCTCCTTTTTGATAGTGATGTAATTTGGGCATCATTTAATGTGTGATTTGCATAATAGATTAGATGGAAAATCTTTTCATGCCTATTAGTGTTAAAATTTATAGTGTTTTTTGATGTTATTTGTTGTATATTTATCCCTATTTTGGTGCTTAAATGTTTAATTTATGTTTAGAAATGATTCAATTGTAGTTTTATGTGAATAATTGGAGAATAAATGGAAAGGGTGTAAGAAGATTATGATTTTTAGACCATTAACGGCACCCTGTATAGCCCACTGTTGATGGGCTGTAATCGACCGTTGCAGGAGTTAAAAACAGACTACTAACGGTGGGCTGTTTATCTTTCAACGGCTCCATTGTAGTTTGGTGCAGGCCAATTCTTGACTCAAATTTTCAACAATTGTGACTTGTCTTATTTCTCCACTTGCAGCTACTCCATCCCTATAAATAGAGGGCCTCTCCAAATATTCTAAGCATCAGATTTATGATCAAAATACGTTGTTTTTTCTTTAGTTTTTAGATCAAAGTAGTTTTAGGTTGTTTTTCTTTTCAATCTTTTATAATTTGAGATTTTCAAGTTAGTTTCAGTTTCTAACAGCTTTATGCAGATGTTCTAAGTTAGAATACCATTTGTAGATGTGATTTGGTTCATTCTAAACTCTTAATTTCATGTATTATTGTTGTTATTATAAATTAATCAAAGTCTTGTTGCTTAAGTTATATTTATTACATTCTTTGATTAATTATTGTACTTAATATTTAATTTAAGTTAAGTTATCATGCTAAATCTATTAATGGATTATTAATTATGTTAATTTATGATTAATGCACGATTAGTGAATTAATCTTTGTTTATTGAATACTTAATGGTTGTCCTGAATTGATCACTTAGGATATTGTCATCAGATAATATGGGATCCAATAATCTCTACTTAGATTATTTGAAAAATCAATAAATAACGTGATTTAAATCAATGAACTAACCAAAAATTGGTTAATCATGAGGGTGCTAGTCTTGAGTTAGGATAATTTAGGACTAGAATTTATAAAGGTTATGCCTATTACCTAAGTCTAAAGTATAAACAAACTTCAGGATAGGACTAATAAAGATAAGCTAGTGTCTTAACAATAGCTCTGCCTTGATTTAGTGAAGATCCTAGATTAAATATCACTAATCTTTTAAAAAATTAAATCATAAACCACCAAAGCTTAACTGAATAATTTAGGAAAATCAATATGTAGCTCTTTTATAATTAATTAGAATTTTTCTAGGCTTTTTAAATTAGCTTTTAGTTATTTTCTTAAATCATAAAGCTGAGTATTCTCTAGATAATTATAGTTTGATTGTCCTAATACTTACATCATATAAATTTCCTCGTGGGATCGATACTTGGAATCTTAAATATACTCCATTGTATTACTTGATTCAACTGGTACGCTTACCGAAAAGTTGGTCTCGAATTAATTTTTAACTTGGGTATTGAAAGATAGATTAATTTGAGCTAATTTCGTATGTGGCCAATCACAATCAATCATAATTATGGTGAGTTTTTGTGAGTTATCTTAGGCATATCCTTTTAATCACTCCACAATTTGATAGGTTAGATAATAAAGTTAGAAATTCACTGATAATAGTAGTCCTCGTGGATTAGATACCTGGATTCAGTATAGTTATATTATATAGCAATAGATATACTTGCCTCATTAGGTGATATGGTATTGTTTAGTATGATTCTTGGGTTATTTTCTTTCGAAACTTAGATAAGTCCACACATCATCAAAGATTATCTCCCACTCATTGAAAGATTGCAAAATAAGTTTAATAATTGGTGTAATAAAATTTTGTATTATGTTAGAAAAGTACAACTCATAAAGTTGGTACTAAGCTCCTTGCATATCTTCTGGTTAGGCCATTTTTTTTCTAGCCATAGGTCTAAATAAAATCTTGGAGAAATGATGTTGAGGTTCTTATGGGCTGGTAATCAAGACAGGAAGGCCATTGTTAGGGGTTAAATTTATAGTCTTTTTCGATGATATTTGATGTTAATTTAACCTTAAATCAGTGCTTAATTGTTAAATTTATGTCTTATTATGTTTAATTTATAGGATAGAAATTGATGATGAAGATTGGAGTAAAAAGGAGAAGAATTCACCTTAAATCAGTCCATCAACGGCACCCTTGTAGGGTCATGTTGAAGGATGATCAATGTGCCATTTAAAGAGATAACATTCGACCATCAACAGCACCTTGTAGCCTATCATTATACATCAATGCAGCCTAAATTATTTATGAGAGTTAGAGATCTCAGATTAAAAGTCTAGAACTCAACTTCTTGAAATTAAAGCCTATTGGCAAGATTTAAAGTATAACCAAACTTTAAACTAAGTTTAATGGAGAAAAGGCATAAGTCTTAACTATAGCTTTGTCTTGAATTCGTGAAAGAACTCTAATATGCTTTTAAATTTGTTTTAAAGCTCATTTAATTTATTAATCACTTATCTAGAACTAGATTCCATAAGTTTACCATTTTCAGTAATTTTATAATTCATTTTATAATTCAAAATTGCAAGGTTTGAAGCAAAATTAGGATAGTTTATTGATTTTATCTTTTCATCTTTCTAATTAATTAATTTGGAATTTCCTAGATAATTGTGATCTAATTAATCTAGTAATTAACTTAAGAATAACATTTTTTCCCATGGATTCGACACTCGGAGTCTGAAAATTACTTCACTTTATTACTTGTTCGATAGGTGCACTTGCCTTTCATCATGTTAGTTTTCGCTTAATATCATTTTGGTTTTCAAAGTAAAATCAATTTAAAGAATTCCCATTTTTAATCTATTCAACCAACGAACAATAAGTTTTTGGCGTCATTGCCATGGAATTAATCGATGTTTTTTAGTTAATATTAGAGAAATTGGTTTCAATTATTCTAGGATGTACATGTTGTATATAATCCTTTAACCTTGTTTGCTTGTTTTTATTTTCTCTTGTGTTTTAATTGGCATTTTTTTCTTTGAGTTTGATTGTTAGCTTTTACTGATCTTGATTGCATGTTTAGTAAGAATCAATTCAATGTAGAAATAGAACATCATGAGAACTTGGTTTTTCAACCCCAAAAAGAACTAACCATGTTGGAATTGGTTATACAAAATAGGAGTGGTCCTAAGTCTAACATTGTTAGACCTATGATAGACTCAGATGATTTCAAAATTCCACATATTCTCATTTTCATGATTAAGTCTTCTCAATTTAGTGGTTCATATTCAGAAAATACAAAGGATCATTTAAGAAAATTTTTAGACATATGTGATTTCTATCAAAGCTCTGAAATTTCAAATGATACGCTTAAACTTAAGTTATTTCCTTTTTCTCTAAAAGATAGAGCTCACACATGGTTGAATACTTTTCCACCTAATTTTATCTAAACTTGGGATGATCTTGTCAATCACTTTTTCACCAAATTCTTTCCCCCAGTTAAGATAATTAAATTAAAGAATTTGCTTTCATCTTTTGAGCAATATGAAGGAGATAGTTTGCATGTGTCTTGGGATAGATTTAGAGAGTTACTTACTGAATGTCTTATGCATAACTTTAGTATTTGTAACCTAGTACATATGTTCTATTTAGGACTCCTACCATCCACTCGTAGTCTTATAGATGTTGCTTCTGGATGAAACTTGATGAGCAAAACCCCAAGTGAAGCATATGAATTGATTGAGGACATGGTATCTAATAATTTTCAATTTAATTTTGAGCCTTTTGTAGGAAACCATTTAGAGCTTGTGCCATTAATGAAACCCTAATTTTTCAAGCTCAATTGGTAAACCATAACAACCAATAGGATGATTTCAAAGCTCAATTTGGTATTGTTATATTACAATGTCTTATGGCTTTTGAGTTTTGTGGTACTTCCCTTCATGCTTCTACTGATTATTAATCAAGACCCTCTTTTGTCTTTGATCCTAATCAAGACTATTATTCTTATATTAGCAAGGAGTGGACTCTTATCAATTTTCTAAGGAAAGCTACCCTATGTTTGACTACCAAAATTCCCATGTCAACCCTTAAGTTAAACTTCATTCTAATCCATTTGGTCAAGAAAAGTTTAATTTTGAAGTTACAATGATGAAGAATATCCAAAGAAACGAGTCTAGGATGCAATCTCATGAAGATTTAATTAAAACTTTAGAGACTCAGGTAGGTCAAATTGTTTAATTATTAGATGAGTAGTTACCTCAACCCTTACCTTCTATGTTTAAACCCACTTCTGAAGAGAATGTTATGGCACCATCATTGTACTCAAGGATCATGAAAAGGAGGTTATAAATGAAAGAGAAGTGATGGAAATAAGTGAAGAAGTGGAAGAAGTTGGAAATGGAAAATTTTCATCTAGGTTATTTGCTGATTCAAATGTCCAACCTTACCAACCTAGGATTCCATGTCCACAAGGATTAAATGTTTCATCTAGGCGATCTTTTCAATTGTTTCAAAAATTACGGGTACCCTTATTCAGTGTATCTTAATTAGATGAGCATCTAACCAAAAATCAATCTATAGTTCAAGAGTTGAAAGTTCTTACCCCAATTTGAGAGAACTTTTGATGAAAACGATTGCACCTATTAATCCAACTCCATCTATTGAATGTGAGAAAACTGAGTTAGAAATTTATGCTATGGATAGTGATGATGATTTTTCAATTCATTTTGGAGATCATAAGATGAAGATTGATGATTGTAAACAAAATGTTGCAAGTGAAAGAGAAAGTGCAATTGCTGAAGTTAAAGGAAGTGTTTATGCCTTCCCATTGGATGATCAAATGGATGAAGTTTATGTTTATTTCATTTGTGTTGCAGATTAACTTCAATTTAAATACATGTTTTGGAGGTTTTTAATCATGATGCATTTGTAAAAAATTTTGAGGTTAAAAGTGAGAAAGCATTGGAGTTTATTAATTTCATTGGCGTTCATGCTTTCAATTTAGGGCTAACTATGGTAATTTAAGATTTTTTACCATGATATTTTCAAAGTCATGATTGGTTTTTCATTAAGGATCAATTGTTAAATGAAACAATGCTTTTAAATCCTTTAAAAACCATTCAGAATGTGGCTCATTTGTTTTGCAAGAAGATTGAATTGAATTTGATGGATTCTGGACTAAGGAAGAGATGTAAAATTCTCTAACCCTAAGGTCCAGCTAAAAAACCATAAAGAAGCCCTTGTTGGGAGGTAATCCAACCTTAATTTCAGTTCTTTTTATTTGAATTTAGAGTGTTATAATTCAAATAAATTTGTTGAAGCCTGTGTGTCTAAATTAAGTTTGGTTTGTTTTCTTTAGTTTATCCTTTAGTTTGGTGAGTTTGATTTGGTTTTAAGAGTGTTTTTAGGTTGAAATCTGAAGAAATTTTATGATTAATTCAATCCATGTTGTTAGGACTTGAGTTTGGAAGGATTTTTGAAGTGAAATTGGATTAAAATTGGGCTTTAGAAGGTGTAAACAAACCTATAATAGTGGTTTGATCAAGCTATTGTTGATGCAGTCTATTCTGGACCATCAACGGCAAACTGTTCATCCTATAACGGTGCCATTGTAGGATAAACATGGTATCGTTGAAGGTCAAACCAGGAGATAACACGATGCAATTTTACTATTCATTGTCTCTACCTTTCTCAACCTTCTGAAACCCTCTTTTCGCCCCTTTAATTTCAAATCCTCATGTATTGTTCATTTATTAACTAAATTGGACGTTCTTGTGTCCATTTCTCACATTTTCTTCCCTCTACAAGAATTTTTAATCAATTTGTTGAGACAATTAGCAGATTGTCCAGAATCACCTTTGCGAAATCTGGAACTTTTTCTCCATTCAAGGTATTCTTTTTAAATTTTCTCTCAATATAGGCATCCATTTTGTTTAGATTTTGGTATCATTGTTTTAGAAATTTCATTAACTTTCTTTTGGTACCAATTTCATTCAATTTTATCATTGTCGAAAAATCGAGAATATTTCTGTCAAAGGGAATATTCCGGCGACCATTGCCAGATAATTTTCTGATTTTTCTTATTATTTTTTGAGTTATTTGTCCTTGTTTATTGAACAGTTTCACATCGAATAGAGCCTAGGAGGAAGAGATTAGACTTCTATCCAATCAGATTCACAAGTCAAGAGAACTTCGACTGATTCGAAGCCCATAGGAGGAATGACTTCATAGATGAGTGTCCCATCCATCTGGATATGGAAGCTTATTTGGATATATCTGGTGCCTTCCAGACCTTAGGAAGGGAGTCCGTGATTACATTTGCAAGTCCATACTACCTTGATTTGGTTTGTGAGTTCTTTGCGAATATAGATGATAAGGATGAGGCTAATACGATCAAGATACATTCGATGGTACGAGGTATTACTAGTCATCTTACTCGTGCATCTATAGCCACCTTATTAGGAGTCCCAGATAAGGGAGGCATATTTTTTTAGGCTAGGGATACTTTTCATGGGGACATGATCTCTTTGGACCCATCTTTCTTAATTACTACTACTACAAATACCCTAGGTCTGACTAAGAATGCTAAAGGGTACATTATTGCTACTTTAAAGGCTCGAGAGAGGATTATTGTTGCAATGATTAGTCATAATATTACTCCTCAAGCCGATGGATTTAATGAGATTCGATATGTAGATGTGTATCTGCTATATAAGATCTTACATGGAATAGGTGCCATCTCAAGATTTCCATTAGTTGGGTTTATTATTTTATCTATAAGGGATATGGTGAAGCTTAAGAGGCCCAGAAATAACTTCTGTTTTCCTTGCTTGCTTATGAGGAGATTTCAGGACGTGGGAGTTCCCTTAGACTCTTTAGAACCTGTCGATTATACTCGTTGCAACATTATCAATGCCAGTGTGCTTAAGCTATAGCACTTCACATATCAGGGAGGCGATTAGCGTTAATTTTGTAATATACCCGATGATGCTACACAACTCGAGGTTCAAGAGGATATGGGTGAGGCTTCATCTGAGACCACTCCAAGCATTTGCCCACATTCACTTGTTGCTGTTTTAGTCCCACCATCGCTACCTGCTTCAGATGATCCTCAGGTTGCTATGATGTAGTACCTAATTAACATGACGGGTCGTCTTACTTCCGAGCTCTCCATCACTTGAGTTCTGTTTGTTTGATAGTAATTTGATTTATCATCAGATTCATTATAGTCTATAAATTGTGGAAATATTTTTCGATTATGATCCTTTTTTTGTTCATTCTTTCATTTGAATTCAATTATGCTCGCAATTTGAAATGTTATTAGATTAATTTTGACTCTTAATGGCTAAATGCCTTTAATTCATTTCATAATTTAGAAGGTAGATACTTAATGATTATAATGATATTCCACAGATAAAATGCAACTCTCTGAGTAATTTTGCAACATTTTTTAAAACATTAACCTCATTCAAAGAAAAAGAACCAGAATTAACCCCAGAAAGAAAAAATATAATAATTATTAGTTAATTAGTTAAATAAATAAACAGAACCACTCCTATGATTTCTAATCTTATGTATGTATATATAAAAAATAAAAATAAAAAGAAAGGAAAGAAAGAAAGAAAAGAGACAAATAAATATATATGTATATGAGATTTGAAATTATGAGTAGGACAAAATGGTCAGTTGAGTTACTGTGACACAGTTGAGTAACTGGGAGTTGTTCATGACACAATGTTCACCTCTACATAAAAAGATTGAAGTGGCTTCTCAATTATTCTACTTACGAATTTTATTAATTAGGTGATTAATTTATTTTATGTTTTACTTTTTGTTTTAAAGGATGTGAAAATGTCGAAAAGATGATGCATTAAACTTAGTCAATTGCCTTTTATATGTAGAATTGATTTCTAGATTTAGGTTGAAACTTGAAAAAAAAAAGAAATGATTTAAATGCATTTTCAATTTGATATGATTTATTAATCTCATAACATTTCTATGCTTCAATATTTTTGAAGGATCAAAAAATCATTTTCAATAATTAAGATATCAATTTGGAATTGATCTTTCCTATTTTTATATCCTATTATGAAATTTATGATGAATTAATTTTCTTTAGGACAAGCAAATGCTTCAGTGTGCGGAAGTTGTTAAGGGTTAAATCTATAGTCTTTTTGGCTGATTTTTTATGTTAATTTAACCCTAATTCAGTGCTTAATTGTGAAATTTATGTCTTATTATATTTAATTTGCATAATGGAGCTTAATGATGAATATTGGAGCAAAAAGCAGAAGAATTCACCTTAATGCAGTCATTCAATGACACCCTTGTAGGGCCACGTTGAAGGATGAACAGCCCATCGTTATAGAGTCATATTTCGACTCATAATGGCACCCTGTAGCCCACCGTTGTACATCGGTGCAGCCCACCATTATAAGATCAATCAACAGTATCAACTCCATATCACCACAATTGCGGCTGAAACATGTGTCTACCATATCCCCTTTATCAGCTAGCACATGTGGGAGGTTGAGGAGTCTGCATACAATAAGGACAAACATAGAAACACGTAACTAACTTAGGAGAATTCAAATCTAATCTTAGATAGAAAAGCTCTTACTTCTCTCTTAGATTTTATTAGATATTTTAGGCTTCAAACACTTATAATTCAAGTTATATTGTGTATTTTGAGTTGATGTTTATTGGAGATTAAAACTAAGACATATTTCTGAGTTTCTAAACCATCATAAGGGTTCGTAACTCAGATTATTACTAATTTTCTCCTATTTTCCATATTAATCAACGTTCATGTTCTTATGTGTATATTCTTGAATGTTTTTTTATTTTCTTGCAAGATCTTGTGAATTTCGAAACTATGTTGATTTCTAGATCAAGTTAAGAAGTTTAAAAGTTGTCTAGAAGCTTTCTAATGTTGTTTTGTAACTTCTAAACTACTTATTTCAACTTATATTTGTAGATCTATCAAAGTATATGGCTTAAGATGTATGTTTTATATGCTTTGATGATTATGTGTGCTTAAATCAATTTTCCAGCTTTAGATCTATGTTTTAATGCTCTAGGAGAGTTTGAATGCATGTAATAAGGTTTGATTTTGTTTAATGAAGATTTTAAAGTTCTGTTTTTGGCCGATTCAACTACGATTAGAGTGAAAGATAATCTAGGATCTGAGAAATCTACCTAGGTTGTTGGAAAAATCAATAAACAACATAAATCAATCCTTTCATAACCAAACATGGATTATTTGTGAGAGTTAGAGATCTGAGACCATAAATCTAGAAATCAAATTTATTGAAATTAAAACCCATTGGCTAGATTTAAAGCATAACCAAACTTTAAATTAAGTTTAATGAAGAAAAGGCATAAGTCTTAATCATAGCTTTGTCTTGAATTCGTGAAGGAACTCCAATCTACCTTTAAATTTGTTTTTAAGCTCAATTAATTCATTAATGACTTATCCAAAGCTGGATTCCACGAATTTATCAGTTTCACTAATTTTATAAATCATTTTATAATTCAAAATTGCAAAAAGGTTTGAAGCAAAATTAGAAAAATTAAGATAGTTTTATAATTTTATCTTTTCATCTTTTTAATTTATTTATTTATACTTTCCTAGATAATTGTAATCTAATTAATCTGATATTTAACTTAAGAATACTAAATTTTTTTCCTGTGGGTTTGACAATCGGAGTTTTAAATGTTCTCTACTTTATTACTTGTTTGATAGGTGCACTTGCCTTTCGTCAAATTGGTTTTCGCTTAATATCATTTTGGTTTTCAAAGTAAAATTGATTTAAAGAACTCCCATTTTTAATCAATTCAACCAACGAACAACGAGGATCCAATTAAAAAGAACCTAAAAAAGCACTTATTAGGGGCAACCAACCAACTAGGTTTACAGTATCTTTTTAGAACCATAGTATTTCATTTTCTATTATTTTTAATTTTGTTGCGCTTTGATTTTTCTTATGCTTCCACTCATCTTTTTGTAATTTGATCTTTTTCTCTTTTATTTTAAATGGATGGTTATGAAGAATAATTAGCTCTACAATTTCTGAGGAGTTTTCTATTCCATTCATTTCCTTCTTTATTTGTTTATTTATGTTAGATGAATATTGAGAATAATATTTAATTTAAGTATGGAGTAAGGGAATCGAATTTTTTTAAGTACCTAAATCATTATGAGTTATAAGAGTGATTTATTTTTATGTATTACTTAGAATAATTTTGATGGTTAGGTGATTGTTAATTGGTATGCTTTAATGCAGTCGGTATAAATGGCATAGTTAATATTTAATAATTAATGATTAATTGTTAACATGTATTTATTAACCCTTATATATATGTTAAATTTCTAAAAATAGTTTATATGAATATTTGTAAGATCTTGGAACAAGGTGTGTCGTTAAATTTAAATTAATGAAAAATGAAAAACTTAAAGTAATATTATTAAATTTGAAGTGAATGAGTATAAATTATAAGATGCACTTGTTGGAACAAGATGTAAAGGTAAAATGGAGCTTAATATGTACTGGGCAAAGTACTCTTAAACAAGTTTATTCAACAATCTATGTAGAATTAATTCGAAGCTTGATTTTATGAATGAAGGGATGCCATATCATGATGTGCAATTATATGGGTTAAGTCATATTATAATTATGATTGAGTTAGGAGATATTGATTATGACTAGTTACACTAGTATATTCTTTAGGTTTCAATTAACTTTTGTCTATTGTTGGAATTTTTCTTAATAAGTATTTAAATAGTTGCTTGAGGATAAGCAACAATTCAGGTATAAAGAATTAATAAAGGTTATTTACATAAGTTTCTATGATATGTTTTTATCATATGTTTAAGATGTTTTTACCTTTATTGTTGTATGAATTTACCTTATTTAAGATTTATATCAATGATTTTCGTGTAAACATCCATTTGATGGATTAAATGTGGAAAAAGGACAAAAAAGCATGATTTTCAAAAAAAATGTAGAATATAAATTATGCCTTTTTATTCTTATGAAAGGCAATGTTCTACTTTGGGAAAGTGGACAAAAGTGGAGATAAGACAGGAGATAAATGGTTCTACTTAATAGCATTGTTTTTACCCAGGTTTAAGTGCCATTTTGCATCTGGAAGTCCTAAGATCTCAAGTCTATTACGGACTAAGAGTGACTCAAATTTATCCTTGGACGTATTTATGGGCTCCAAAACACCAATAACCACCATCTAAGGCAATAAAAAGGAAGCTATAAGAAGACAGAAAAGGAGGAAAGGTAGTGTAGAGATAATTGTATGGAGAGGTGTTAGAGTTAGAGAGTTCTTCCACTTAACTTAGTTAGGTTTTTTTTTTCCTTAGGTTTAGGTTTCTTTTGTTTTTTCTTTTTATATATTGAAATAGAGATCTAACATTGATAGAGTCATTCAAGGTAGATTAAAGAGCGAGATTCAACGAGATATATATCTATTTCAATCGTATTTTCTTCAACTCTTTCTTTTCTATTTTTTATTGAAACTTATTTTTATTTTTCATAAATGTGTGATTTTTTCTTTTTATATTTGACTTCATTGTTGAATATGCATGCTTAATCTGATTTAACTAGGATTAGGTTAGTAGATAGTTATAAGTGAATAGTTGAAGGATTTTTATCTAATTAAGGGCCTAATTATTTTAACTAGCTTGATCACATAAGTTAGATTATTAGTTGATTAAGGGATTGAAGATATTTGCTCTTAGTTATTGAAACCAAACTTTAATTCCTTGTGAGGGCCTTAAATATAAAAACCCTAGGTTTGAAATACTTGTGCTTTATGCCTATTAATTTAATTTATTTGAATGACCAAGCAAGTGAATTAGGATTAAGAGAAATAGGATTCTACTATGACCAATAGTTTTTTCTTATTTTCATGAAGTTAACCCTATATCTATTCAATGATAAAATATTTGAATTGGATTAACTCATTGAAACCTAAAGCCTTAACTAGATTAATTATTAATAGAAGCCTTGTACTATTAACTAGGGTCTAAATTAAATAGTTATTTACTTTTTTTTGTTCCTTTAGTTTTTTATAGTTTAATTATTAAGAGCTTTCTAAATAATCAAACAATAATTGATGTAATAGTTGTAATAGATCCCTATTAAAATGATATCTAGATTAATAGGCCATTGTTTTACTTACTAACGGGGTACACTTGCCTTTAGATCATAGATTAGGAATTGATCAACAAGCACTCAACTGCATTATATGTTTTTCATTTAATTATGAAACTGCATTATATGTTTTTCATTCAATCATCACATCCTACAACATTTTATTTTATGTTAATAATCCTAATGGCATATCTTAAAAATGTTAGTCTAGGATAAATTGTGTAATTATTCCCATATTTATTTATATGTAGATATATATTCTACTTTGGTTATTAAGGTAAAGTTAAGATAATTAATTTTCTTTTTACTTGATTATGATATCAAAACCCACACATTCGTTTTACCATCTTTTTTGTAAATTTTTATTTTTCTAATAACACCTCCTCTTTTTTATATTAAAAAAATATGGGAAATGTGATTGAAAATGGAACTAAAAAGTAGAACATAATAGGGGGAAAAGCATAGTAGTAGAAGAAGATGACAACAATCTTGTATTTTTCTTAAAAGCATGCATTTTCATTACATAAATATACATATATAGATAAGGGAGAGTATGGTATAAGTGTAGGCCACTCTCTCTTTTTTATTTTTTAATAGAAAAGATGATAGTATTAAAATAAATAAGGAAATAAGGTATATTACAAAAGGAAAAGTCTCAATCTATCTTAGTTAACAATAAGGAAATGTTTAAAAGGAAACTTAATGAAAATCAAAAGATATGGAAGATTTAGAGAAAAACAAGTATAATCTAAGTCAAATACAACAACACTGTGGGGGCATAGAACTTAGGATATCTATTAGTGAATCATAGTGCACTTTTGGCTTGCATAACATAGGTTGACATTGGACAATTTCTTTAAAGTTTCCCATCTTAATCTTCTTTATTTTGTTTCTCTCCATTTCTTTCATAGCATACTTCTCTTTCTTCCTTTTAATTAATTTTCTTGGATCTTCTCATTCCTCTAAGAAAATCTTGTCTGTTGGAAAAGAAGTATAGGATGAAAAGTCTGATGAAGTGATGGTGATATTTAGACTATGAGTACTCTTGGAAATATCTGTATGAAGTTTCTAACTTACAAGGCTTTGATTCCTTCCTTCCTGTTACAAGTTTTTCCCAGCAGCTACTTGGATGGAACATTATGCTTAGTGATAGACTTTTGAAGTTTTTCTTTTAAGTGAGATGGATTATAGGCTATTTTTAACTGCTATATTGCACCATCTTTTCCAATAAAGTCTGTTACCTTATTGAGCGAGAGGATTAGCTAGATTAGAGTTTGCATTCGCTTCAACTTCTTTACTTGTTATACAAATTTTCTTCTTGATGAATCGTTAAGGATTTTAGATTCTTTGGCTTCCTTTCTTTTTCTTCAATATTGACTTGTTCCCTCTCATATTCTTTTTTTTTTTGTCATATTGATTTTATATTTAGAACTTGTAATAAAAAATTAGTGACAAATAAATAGGAATATAGGAGTATAAATTTAAGGGATCTTATCTAAAAGAGATGTGTGTATTTCTCTAATTTGTTTAAATATTTTTTATATAATTTTTTGGGTGATGGTTCATGAGTCTTTAAAAACTATGTTGTTCCTTTATTACTATATAATATAAACACAGGTTAAGAATGTAGTCTTCATCAATAAGGGATTAAAATAGCTGGTGGTAATTCACTTAAGGGCCTATTGAACGGTGGAAGGGAAGGCGAGTAAGTTGCTTGGGCTTGGAAGTTGAAAACGAGAGAGTATAGTCAACAAAATTATTTAAAAAGTAGATGGTCTAGTTTTTTTAGGTTAACTAGGCATAGGGGGTAAACATTGGGTGATTGAAGGTACGTTAGTTTATCTTTCGTGGCAAGTTTGTTTAGGATTGTTAGAAATAGAATAAAACTTTACTTGGGTATGGCAGCTTTATGTCATACCATCTTTGCCAAAGTTTGGTGGGTAAAGGGGGTTTAAGGCATTTATAAGCTAATGAGTTGGTGAAGGTATTATAGATATGAGAGATTCATTCTAGTTGATCTAGATTTAAGGAATTCAATTGTAAAGGAAGATGAATATGAGGAAGGAAGCTAATGTATCATAGCTCAGATTTGGCTAGCTTTAGCTATTGTTACTTATGATGGCAAAAACTTTTGAGTTTAAAGGCAACTATGACTTACAAATTTGTCTTGGAGTAGCATAGTTGTTCAGAGCATCAAAAGGGTGTTAGATATCGTGCCAAAGCAAGGTGGATTGAGAATTCCCCATTTTGGTCCTAAAATGCTCCATGAAAACACCCCTAACCTAGATAATTTTCCTATAACACCAAGAACTAACATTTTTATGATTCAAACTCCATAACCTCCTTCCTTTTATTGTAATTATTAGTGTATACATTTCTTATTATAACAAAATGAAGCAAAGGTAACCTATACAGCATGACATGCTTTTATTGTCATCAATGTGCATTGACTCTACTAATTGAATAATCTTGAGAGGATGTTGACTTTTATATTTCATGAAAATAAGTCAACACTAACATTTTTCCTTAATGTATTTTATATAAATATTAAATCTACCCTTAGGTAAATGAATTTACTCTGTGATAAAGCTTTAGTTATTATATCAACCACTTGGTCCTCTAAAAAATAATGCCCAACCTTCAATTTACCCTCCATCTTTAACTTCTCTAATAGTATAAACTTGAGTTTAATATGCTTAGTCCTTTCAAGATGAATGAGATTCTTTGTAATGACTATATCTCTATTCTCAATATAAAGAAAAGTAATAACCTTTTATTTTATTCCAAGATTAGCTAGCAACTTCATTAGTCATATGCATTGATTTAAAAATCTAGCAATTGTAATATATTCAGCTCTAATTAAGGATTAAGTAATAATTTCTTTTTAAAAAATTTTAAGTAAACACATTCCTATCAAGGGAATATATATATATATATATATGTATGTATGTATGTATGTATGTATGTATGTATGTATGTATGTATATACCTAGAGATAACTTTTTCATTATCAATATAACCCATCAAACCACTAATTTCTACCTTCTTTTAAATTAATTCATAGTTTAATGTTCATCTCACATACCTCATAATGTCTTGGTAGCCCTAAAGTGATTTTGACGTAGCTTTTGCATAAATCTTTATAACAAACTAAATGTATAAATCAAGTTTGATCTTATTGTTGTCAATTGCAATCCATTCTCAATCAAACTTTTATATAAGGTTGTATAAAAAATTTCTTCGACATCTTATATTGATAATTTCAAGTTCACTATAAGACAACATCGTATTGACTTAACTTTTTCCGTATTAAATATCTTAAAGAAAAGTTATGTATCTTTAAGTTGACCAATGAAGGTATAATCTTCATCTTACTCAACTTCCATACCAAGAAAGTAATGTAACTCTTCAAGACCAAACATATCAAATATAGCTTCAAGTTTTATGTTGCTACATACTCATCATCATCATCATCATCACTAATAACCAATAAACCTTCTACATATAAGGACACAATTAACTTCATAAATCTATCTTCAAGTAATACATAGACATGGCTTCATTTTCACTTCTTTTTAATTTAATCAGATATTCATCAATCCTACTATACCAACCGCTTTGGGCTTCTTTTAATCCATAAAGATATTTGTGCAATAACTATATATCATTCTCCTAAAAATTAGTATCGAAACCTTATAATTGCTTAATATGTATAGTCCCCTTGATAAAGTCATTTAAAAGTGTTGATTTGACATCAAGATGGGATAGTGTTCAACCAAATTTAGTAGCCAATACAACAAGTAATCTTATAGTATCATTTCTAAAAAATTATGCAAATGTTTCAAAGTAGTTAACTCCTCTTAATAATCACCTTGACTTTGAGCTTCTTAATTGATCCATTAGGACTAAACTTAGTTATAAAGACCTTTTTAACTCCAAAAAATCTTTGATTGATTGGCCTTTACACTAAAATTGTGTTATGTTCTTGTTTATCATAGCAATTTTCTCTTCAAGGCTACAATCTATTCTTTCTCAATTACCACCTCATTATTGGTCATTCGCTTGATAGATACTAAATTTGTTATTTTATAAATTTTAACAAAAGGCATTTTCCCCCTTAAAATTTTTGTTTCTTGATCATCATTAACCTCCCCTAAAATCTCATCGTCATCATAAAAGTGATAAAGAGTCAACTTCTAACTTTTAAACTTTAGTATCCAATATATTTTACAAATTTTTTTTTAAAATTTCATTAATTACAACATCTCGATTCACTAAAATCTTCCATTTGCAACAATGAAAATTTATAAGCTTTACTTATGTAACTACATCTTAAAATTACAAAAAACATCTAGGTTACAACATATCATAAGTTCCTAAACCATTTTCTATATGGTATTTTAAATTTCAATGCCCTTTTAGGTAGCATATTAAGTGAACACATTGAGTTATCCACTCCTTTTACTAAAAAAATTTTTATACTATTTTTAATGCCATTATAATACTTCTATTTTTCCTCCTCCCAATTCCATTTGATTATGGGTGTAAAGATGATAGCTCTTAAAGCATACATACTTTATACATGATTTAATGCCTGTTTAAATTGGTTTTAAGGGTAAATCTATGTGAATTATGTGTATATTGAGTTAAAACCTTTGAATGAGATGTTGCTTAGCCATTTTTATATTTAATCATGTTTTATTAGATTTTGCTGGACATTTAATTTCATTTTTGGAACTAGAAGAGGTGTGAAATCGCTTTATAGATTTAGAGAATCATGTTATGTATTCCCACACAAATTGCAAGGTTATATAACAATCCCTGAAGAGTGCACAAAGAAAAGTACAATAGTAGCTCAAATAAGCACCAAATTTGGTATAGGTGGTGTGGGTGAAGCATCAGGTGTAATTCTAGAGCTTAATTTGTTATGAAATTGATATGGTTGTAAGAAAAACATGTGAGGAACCTCCATATCAAATTTCATGGTAATTGGATAAAGAATGGAGGAGATATTGTAAGACTACAAACTGGAGCAGAAAGTTAGTGATCTGATGCCCGTGATTTTGCTCTCATCCAAATCACGATCAGCATCATAGCTATGATGCTAGTCATGATCAAGACACCCTCCCCATCCACAAATAACAGAATTTTAGGTTTCACTTACCACAAAACACATATATTCAACCGTCAAGATGCATACGTTAAATTTTAAGTCATTCTTGAAGGGTTTCATCCACTATTGAACAAAGAGGAAGCATCCAAAGGCATAACCTCAAGAAAATAATATATTCTTAATAATATTAAGAATATATCAATGTTAATTACTCTAGAATTTATGTTTTTATTTTAATTTTTTTAATTTTTTTTAATCTCAAGTAGCTGATGCATTAATTATATAAGAATATCTAGAGTAATAGTAATAACGATGACCGTGTTGCTTTAGTTGATGATTAAGGAGATGATTGAATGGCCTATGATGATTATTGATGTAACAACTATAACTTAGGTTGGGAGAATCATTTAGATTACTTCTAAATTAATCAAGTTTACATTATGTTACCTTAATAGGATTATTATCAATAGTAGCAAGAGCCGAAATTGGAATTTTATAGTCTAATAATTGAGTTCATAACTAGGAACAAGGCTTGACATAAATGTATAAAAATTTCCATTCACATACTGGAGACAAAAATTAGAATTTAAGTTGAATTAATTACAAAATATAAGCAAGTGAATCTACCTAACACTACAAAATTGATCCTCAGGGAGCAAGAGAAAAAAATACAAATGTCTCTATATAGTTACAACAGAACTTTGTAAAGATGATTTTTAACCTCATAGCCCACTGTATTACTTAATGAAGGGGTGTAATTTCCTCTAAATCATATATTAAGAAACCAATAAACAAGTTTTTGGCATCATTATCAATTGCATTTGATTTAGTTAAATTTGAATTTTTCTCAATTTAGGTATATAGAAATTGAGGATTTTTTAATTTTAGATAAAATTGTGTAATATTTGTTCAAATTGAATGTATATTCATGTAATTAAATGTACATTTGAGCTGATAGGATCATCAATTACATTTAATTTGGTTAAATTTCAATTTTTCCCATTTTAGGAAAACAGAAATTGGAAAATTTTCAATTTCTGTGAAATTATATTATGTTTTCCAAATTGAATGTATATTCATGTAATTAGATATATATTTGATCTAATAAAATCATCAATTACATTTGATTTAGCTAAAAAGGTGATAGAATCTTCAATTGCATTTGATTTACTTGAATTTAAAATTGTCCTAACTAGGAATTTAAAATTTGGAAAATTTTAAATTTTTTGCGAAATTATGTTATGATTTTCTAAATTGAATGTATATTCATGTAATTAGAAATATAATTGACCTAATAGAATCGTCAATTGCATTTGATTTGGTTGAATTTAAATTTGTCCTAATTTAAGCATATAGAAATTAGAGATTTTTCAATTTTTTTGTAAAACTGTGTTATGTTTTTTTATAAATTAAATATATATTCATGTAATTAGATGTATAATTGATCTAGTAGAATCATCAATTCTATTTTATTTGCATGAATTTGATTTTTTTTCCCAATTTGGGCATACATAAATTGGATATTTTTCAATTTTAAGAGATATTGTGATATATTTTTCCAAATTAAATGTATATTCATGAAATTAGATATTTATTGAGCTAATAAATCATCAATTGCATGTATGTAATTAATTATTTTTTTATTTCTAAGTACAATTATTTGTTTTACTTAATACATTAGTCAACAATTGATTTTTATAGATAAATTGGGGGGGGGGGGGGGTTATTCAACTTCAAACACTACCGGCGATACATTTGTCTCTTTTAGGAGATTTGATAATCTAATATGGGCTTATAGTAGACCAATTCCTGACTTAAAGTACTAGATTATATGCTTATATTATATCATGAATTTAAAAGGTGGAGGAATTATAAGATTGAAGAGGCATTTGACTAGAATAAAAGACGGCATGAATCTTTATAAGAAGGTTTCTCATAATTTGAAGTGGCATCTAAAGTCTTTGATTGAAGATTACTAATCAGAGAAAGATAAAAGAGTAGGATTAAGTTTTAACATTAGCAGTGGAAATTCATTTTATAGTGGTGGTAAACTTGATGTCGATTGACCTAATATTAGATGATCTTCTATCCCTTCTACTTAGTAAGAAGGGAGTGGTTCAAGTAGTAGTATGGTTAGACATAAAAGAAGGAAGTCATTTGTTAATTTATTTTTTTCTCTAAAAACTAGTACAGGAACTCAGCCTTCTATTTATACAGTCATGTAAACAAGGGAAGCAAATGACTAAGTAGATATGGCTATTGCTAGATGGTGGTGTGATATAGGTGTGCCATTAAATGCTACTCAATCATATTATTATCAAACTATGGTGGATTTCATTACTTCATATAGTTTGGGATATAAGACTCTTTCAATAAATGAAGATAAAAGTAAAATTCTTGCCAATTTTGTTGTCGAGATACGAAAATATTTAGAAGATAAAAGGATAATATTAGTTGTTTATAGTTGTTTAATCATGTATGATGATTGGATAAATAGAAGATATGAGCTGACCATTAACTTCTTGATTTATTCTATCAAAGGGACTATTTTTTTAATTAGTTTATAAATCTAACATAACTAGGAATAGAAATACTTTGTTTCAACTTTTTGATGAAGTTGTTCACGATGTTAGGTTTGAAAAAATTGCTCAGTTCATCACTGACATGCAACATATAAAGCTGCTTGGAGGCATTTACAGAGTATGTATAAATCTTTATTTTGGAATCCATATGTTGCTCATTGTAATGATTTGATATTAGAAAAAAATAGAGATGGCAGATATTTTCCTATGATGGAAGGGACTATGTTGAAGGCAAAGAAGGTGACCAAGTTTATTTATATTCTTTCATAGATATTGAATTTGATGAGGAGTAAGTTCACTAATGGTAAAAATTTATGTCGCCCTGCAATTATTAGACTTATCATCAACTTTTTTATCACTATAGAGTTTTATGATGTTAAAGAAGAAATTGAGAAAAATATTTATGAGTGATAGATGACTAGTTCTCAGTATGTCAGGTCCAATATCAAATTAGAGGTTACTTATATTATACTTGAGAAAAGAGAGTTTTAGTCAAACTATCAAGTTATAATCAGATTTTAAAAGCCTTTAGTTGTAGTGCTTCGTTTTACGGACAATGATGATAAGATCATGATGGAATATTTTATGATGCCATAGAGAGGGTGAAGGAAACTATAGAGGCTAATCTGAAAAATAAATCTTCTTTGTAAAGATCTTTCATTTATGCCATTAATGAAAAATGGAAATGCTAACTTTACTCTCCTTTGTTTACTACTAGGGCATTCTTCAATCTAAGTATTTACTTAAAATACAATTACAGGAAGCGAGTTGAAAATAACAAGAGGATGCTGATCATGATCATCACTATTGTTAACTATAAGATGATAGAAGACCTCTATAGCTCACAGATAGAGATATATAAGGATGTTGTTAGTGATTTCAGAATGCCTATAACAGTACGAAAAAGAGACAAACTCGATATAAGTATACATTTTTTTACTTGTTTTATTTGTTAAAAAATAATCATTACTTAATTTTATTTATAAGATTTTATTTTTCGTCTTATAGTTACTTCATGGGACTAATTTAGTGGTGATGTTCTAGAATTACAAAAGTTTACAATTCATATTTTCAATCAATATGTAAGGGTTAGTGGACGTTAAAAGAATTGGAGCACAATTGAATTCATTCACTCTAAGAAGAAGAATATATTAGAGCTCAAGAGATTGAATGATTTAGTCTATATGAGATACAATTTGAAGTTTCGAAAGAAGTATGTTCTTTTTATTATTATCATTATTATGTTAAATATAATTTCTAGAATTTAGTTAGTGATTGAATTTTATTTGTTTATTAGGATTCTAAGTAGAACAAGTAATTCTTTAAATCCTATTTTCTTAGATCATATTGATATTTTGGTAAATTGAGTTGCTAAGAAGTCAAGTCTTTTGGATGAAAGTGACTTGAAAAGAGATATTGGTTGGTACGATATTGACATATCTTTTGGTACAATAAGTTAGATGATAAGTAACCTCTACTCAGTGATGAGGAGTTTATGTCATATAAAAAGTAGATCTAGTTTGATTTTAGCGGATATTGTCTTACATAATGAATATTCATGTAATTTCATATTTGTCTTCTCTTTTTTATTTGTATTTAATGAATATGTTAAATTTTATATATGCCACTATTATCATTTTTATTTCATGCCTCAATTCTGCTTTATAGAATTTCTATATTAGATAGTGATTTTAGTTGTAGCATGTGTTACTCTACATATTGTTCTAGTTGTATGACATTTGGATATAATTGATTTTGGTTTAATGATTGAAGGTTATTATTTAATGATGTTTTGATTTATTGATCTTCAGTGAAGTGGTTTTGATGTAACTAAATGCTCTGCTCTTTTTGTTATATTATGATCAAACTGATATTTATTTGAGAAATAGATGAAAATAGTATTAATATAAATAAAGAAAATAATTATTTGGAGTATATTGTAA
>JAOXYD010202033.1:0-21847 GCA_028565735.1 Pinacopodium congolense
GGACGTAGTCTATCTTTGGGGTAGGCGAACCTCTATAAATATTGGTGTTCCTCTCTTCCCTTATCTCCTTTATATTTATGCATGTGTGTTTGTTTTAATTATTGATTACATTTGCTTAATATTGACATAAAGTTTGGAATTATATTTAAGTTGAATTTTGGTTAAGAATTTCACATTGCTTAAATTGGCTAAAGGTGTTTAAAGTATTTTAATTCCGCAATAAGTTTTTAAACACCTAATTCACCCCCCTCTTGGGTGCCATAAGGCTAACATGAAGCAATGGTTAATTTAAACAAGTAATAAAAGTAAAGAAATGTATACTTGGATTAAACTTGTCTCTTTTTCGTACTGCTATAAGCATCTTGAAATCACAAGCACCATCCTTATATGTCTCCATTTATGCGTTGATGAGATTTTGCATCATTTTATGGTTATCAATTGTATTGACGGTGATCAACATCTGTCTATTAACTTCAGCTTTCTTCGTGAAATTAGATATGAAGTAGACATTTGGATTAAGGAATGTCCCAATAACAAAGAATGGAGAGTAAAGTTAGTTTTCCTATCTGTCATTAATGACAGAAAAGAAAGGTCTATATATAGAAGGGTTGTTTTTCAAATTGGTATTTTATGATTTCCTTCGCTCTCTTCAAAGCATTATAAATAAAAAAAACCTATCGCGAGATTATCATCACTACCTACCAAACAAAAAACTCTAACTAAAGGCTCACAGGCACAAATTAAAAATTGACAATTAGACAAAAACTCCATATTCTCAAGTATAATCTCGGTAATCTCTATTTCGGCATTAGACTTGGCATAGTGCGAACTAAGCCACTGATCACTCAATAATATCTATCTCAACTCCTTTTTCATTATCACAAAACTATAGAGTGATAAAAAATTAGTCACAAATATAATAATATCAGGGCGACATATGTTCCTATTATTAGTGAACTCCCTCCTTATCAAATTCAACACCTATGTATAATTATAGATAAACTTGGTTACTTTCTTTAGCTCTAACACATTCTCTTTTATTGTAGGAAAATATTTACCATCTCCAATATTTTTTAAATTTCAAATCAATATAATGAGTAGTACATAGAGTCCAAAAGAAAGAGTTACACTTATTATGTAACCTCCTATTAGCTGCTTTATAAGCTATATTATTATTAGTGATGAACTGAATAATGTTCTGAATCCTAACTTCATTAACAATTTCATAAAAAAGCTAAAATAGATAATCAGTAATCTTAATCATATCAGATACATAAACTAATTTGAAAAACATGGTTCCTTTGATATAATAAATCAAGAAATTAATGAAAGTCTCCTATTTTTAATTAATTCACCCATCACACATGATTAAACATTCATAAACATCTCACGTTATCCTTTTTCTTCTAAATAATTTTTCATTTCAATAATAAAATTAGTTAAAAGTTTACCTCTATAATCGTCCATAAAAGAATCTATATATCCCGAACCATATGCGACAACAACATCCACCATAAATTGATAATAATGAGACTTAACAACATGGAATAACAAGCCTATATCATACTATTATCTAGCTATAACCATATCTATTGGGTCCTCTACTTCCTTTATTTTCATGATAGTACGAATAGAAGGTTGAGCTCCAAAATTTGTTTTTAGAGAAAAAACTAACAAATGAATTTCCTCTTTTATGTCGCATATTACCGCTAACTGAACAACTCCCTTCTTGTTGGATAGAAAACTCATTAATACTATCTCTACCAACATCAACTCCACTACCATTGAAAAATGAACTTCTATTGTCAATACTCAAACTCAATGTAGTTCTTCTATCTTTCTATGATCAAAGCTCACCTAGCAAAGTCTTCATCTGCTACTTCACATTATGAAGAACTTTTTTACAAGGCTCTATGTCACCCTTTATTATAAACAAATGTCTCTTTAATCTCATAATTCATCTACCTCTCAAAATCTCGCAACAATATAGGCGTATGATCTAGTTCCTTGAGTTAAGAACAAATCTACTATGGGCCTCTGTTAGATCATTAGATCTCTCAGAATAGACTGAAGCATCACTAGCAATGCTTGAAGTTGAACTTCTCTCCACTTATCTGTAAAAATCAATGCAATTCATTAAAGAATTAAGTACAACAAATTAATTGTTCCTATTAAATAAAAATAAATTATTAATCAAATGTAATTGATGATTCCATTGATTCAATTATGTATCTAATTGCACGAATAAACATTCAATTTGAAAAAAAAAACATAACATAATTTCAATAAAAATTTTAAAATTCCAAATTTCTATATACCTAAATTGGAAAAATTTTAAATTCGACTTAATCAAAAGCAATTGATGATTCTATTAGGTCAACCATATATCTAATTACATGAATATACATTCAA
This sequence comes from Pinacopodium congolense, assembly GCA_028565735.1. Lineage (NCBI taxonomy): Eukaryota > Viridiplantae > Streptophyta > Magnoliopsida > Malpighiales > Erythroxylaceae > Pinacopodium > Pinacopodium congolense. The sequence continues at coordinate 2,413 of JAOXYD010202033.1, forward strand.
TTTAGAAAATATAACACAATTTCAATTAAAATTAAAAAAAATCCCTAATGAATATATGTCTAAATTGATAAAATTTTAAATTCTATTTACTTAAATATAATTGATGATTCTACTAGGTTAATCATATATTTAATTATGTAAATATATATTTAATTTGATAAACATAATACAATTTCACCAAAAATTAAAAATTGCCCAATTTCTATATTCCTAAGTTTGGGATTTTTTAAATTCTCCCAAATTAAATGCAATTGATGATCTTAATAGCTTAATAATACTTATAATTACACAAATATATATTTAATTTGATAAAATATAACAAAATTTTACCAAAAATTAGAAAATTTCCAATTTCTATATTCCTAACTTGGATACTTTTCAAATTATATTAAATCAATGCAATTAATATACATTCAATTTGATAAAACATAACATAATTTCACCAAAAATTAAAACTTCTCTAATTTTTATATTCCTAAGTTAGAGATTTTTCAAATTCTACCAAATCAAATGTAATTGATGATTCTACTAGCTCAATCATATATCTAATTATATGAATATACATTCAAATTGATAAAAAATAATACAATTTCACAAAAAAAATTGAAAATTTCCAATTCTAAAATCCTAATTCTACCTAATTTTAAATTTGATTCAATTTATATACATTTATACTAATTTTAACTTTTACAATGCTTAAAATTAAACACTGATTAACAATTAATTGAATAAAAATTTAAAAAAATTGAAAAAAATCACAAATCTTAAAGTTAAGAAGCTTTCCAATTTTAACTCAAATTCTTCCTATCACTTGTTAGAATCTAACTTGAAACTTGAAAATTTGTTGGAAAATGATATGGAACTCAAATATGTAAAAATAAGTATTTTTTCATTATTTTATGTTTTTGGAGGTATTTTTAAGTTTTTGAATTTAAATGGAGGTAACAAGTGAAATATTACATTCAAATGTATGAGTTTTGTATAAAAGAAGATGAATTTGCCATAGAAAATGAAGAAAGTTGAGAGAGAAGAAGAGAAATGAAGAACAAAATGAGGAAGAAAGGCTGACATTTCATTTTAATTCAAATATTAGTCGACTGATCCTTGGTGATTGATCGACCGATTTATGTTAAATTTTCATAAATTACGAGTCCCCAATCGTTTTGGGAATTACAATTTTGAGTTGGTTTTGAGCTGATACATTGGTACCAGCTTAAATCCACTTGGTATGGGCCAATCAGCTTGGCATAGGCTGGAATATTGGGCCTGTACTGGTCTTGACTCAATACGATTATATACTGGTATTAAAAACATGGAACATAGTAGTGAATTATGTAATAGTCTTGCATTAATTTTTTTTTACAAAACTTGATAAAATTCTTTGTAACATATTTTAATACTATAAGATTCATTAATAATTCAAAATACTAAAAATAGTCTTCAATAATTTCACTTAAGTGAAATTATAGTGGAGATTAATATATAAATATAAAATTAACTTATAAAGGCGTCAAAAGCTAATTTAATTTACAAATCAAACTTAGTATACTTAAAAATATATCATTAAGAGTTTCACATTTTTTAGTTTAATTTTGAACTAAATCATTATGAGAAAGAGTTCAAATTTTAGAGTTGAATTAGGATTAAGTTCTGTACATATCTTTTAAAATTTTTATCAGTTTATAAAATTTTATTTTTTATATATCAAAGTTCAGATATTATGTATATTAAGAAGAAGGGAAGTTGTTAGTTTATTAATTTTGTCATTGAAAGTTAATGTGCTTGAGAAAACTATTTCATTTTGAGTTTCATAAGTCGATTTTTGGCTTAAAATAAATTATTTAATCATATATAAGAATTATATTTTACTTTTTTATATTTTAAATTATCTAAAAAATTCTCATTGGTTACAAGTAATTAATTTTACATTTATATAATTAATTATTTTAATAGTTTTAATTATATTAATATTTTAAGCTTATGTTTTCGTACAAGTAAAGGAAAAAAAAAGGCTATGTAAATAACTTATATTTATCTAAGAATAGTTTCAACTTCAAGTGCAAAAGGTGTTTTAGAATAGTTTAATATTGGACTAGGTCGTAATAAAATGATCGTTACTTATAGTTTAATGGCACTCTAATAATTATCAATCATATTTATACACATATTTCATTTGAACAACTTTTGTTAACTTTTAAAACTGCACAATTTATTATTATGTGACTATCTAAAACAAAATCTATATTAAATAAGTCTTAATAACACTGAAAAAGGATGGTGAATTAGGAGTTTATAATTTAAATAAATTTACCACATAATTTTTAAATTAAAAATTTATGTAAATAATTTAACAAGTTGTACATCATATTGTTTAAACAACTACAATAATATGAAAGTATTCAAAATCTTTACAATATAGTAGCCTTACAATCTCAAGTGATCATATGTATACTAAAAGAAGACAATTGTTCTAGTACAATAATGCTCGAAATAAATGGATACTATTATATCAATTTAGTTAGATAGCAATCATAATTGGAATGGTAATCACAAACAATAAAAGGAATAATGAAGAGATAATGCAAACTTATTTTTGTAATAGTTCAATAAATAATTCTTACTGCGTTAGCTCCTTAAATTTACACTTGAGATTTCACTTTTTTTCTTCTTTCACTATGGAAAGAAGAGCTTTAAACAATATGTAAAAGCGTAATTAGAAATATAATTATTATTACATTTTCTAGCAACAAAATTTTTGTTGTTAAATAAAGTATCATTATTATAGATGTAAAGTAACAAAAAATTTTATTGGGCAACGATATGAATGATGTTACTTCAAGTTTTAACTAAGATAACAAAACAATTACAAATTATAACAACAATATTAAACAGATATAGCAATAGTTTGAGGTTTTATAAGGTAATGATTTGATTTTGTTTAGGCAACGGTATCTATCAACAAAAATAACAGTTTATCCTTTCATTAGTAATGATATATTAATGTAAAATCAAACCCCTATCATTGAATAGTCAAAAATCATACATATATTAATGTTAATAAATACAACAATACATAGTATTAAAAATAATTGTTATATTCAAAATATAATAGTTAAAATACATTAATGTATGTTATATCCAAAATAATTGTGAAACATATAATAGTGTTCTTTATATTCACTAGTTTTTGCAATTCTATACAACAGAATATTGTAAAGAAAACAACTATCCAATTCATGGTAATCCATCTTATTTGCCATTTTTCAGCGTTGATTAGTGAGGTGGAGTATACGTGGATCCTTCTAGAGGAAATATTGTCGAGACTTTCTCCTTAAGATCAAAGGTAGAAGATTTTAAATCAAGAGATACAACATGATAAGTTCTTCCAGTAGTACGCCTATACATGTAATTTAAAAAGTAATAAACTTATCAAACTTTTAAGAAAAAGAGAAAATATATGATATATTCCATAATATATGATAAATTTTGTTAATAGAATCAAGTTGCAACCATATCTTAAAAGCAAAGCCTGCAAAGAAAATATTACCGAGATAAAATCATGAATAGAAAATGTAACGTGTCTTACAGAAGTAAAAATCCTAACAACTTATAGACGTAACAAACTTCACAGGGTATGGGTAAATTGTTTCAGTTGGATTACCAACCAAATGCAAGTTATTATAAGTTCAGGCCATGTATTGCTACTATTTATACAAACCAAAAAATACAATATTTCATAGTACTTATTTGTGCTTTTGGGCATTGAACTGTGCATGGAAATCAATAGTCGAACATCTAAGATCATAATGTCACCTTCATTTTTTTGAGGAACCAAAATACAAAAAAAACCTCCTATTTACTCCAAATTAGTATAAAAAGAAGGCCAGAAAAATATGAAAATTAAAGGTAGTTGTTTTAAGCATAGAAGTTCATAATATTTATCATTTTGATTATTGATGTAAAACCAAACAAGGCATCTAAGTTAAAACTTTAAGAATGCAAAAGCTTCACCTATAGGAAATGGTTCACTGTTCTTTTAACAACTCCTGGATTATTAGGTGGTAACTACAGGCGTTTGGTATCACTTCTGTTTTTTATTGATGCTTTCTATTTCTATTTTCTATTTTTCTGTTTTTGATTTTCTTATAAAGAAAAACGAAAATCTGTTTGGTTGATATTTATAATAAAAAATAAAAAATAAAATCTATTTGGTTGATATTTATAATAAAAAATAATTTAATAATGATAAATAAATTTAAATTATTATATCAAAATACTCTTATACACCTTAAAAATATATTATTAGTCAATAGAATATTTGTAAAAATTATTTTAAAAAAGTATTCTTTTCCAACAATTATCTTATTTCTCTATTTCTGTTTGTATTTCTCTGATTTTGGAAATATAAAAACAAACAGAATGTGACCAAATGCATTTTTTCTCTATTTCTCTGTTTTTTAAAACAAAAATAGAAAAAGAGAAAATATAAGTGAAAACAAACAAGCCTTACACTTACATATGATAAAAAAAGTGCAATTAGACTAAGAGATAATTCCAAGAACTTTCTAGTTCTATTTCTTTAAATATGCTGAACAAATGCAAAATAATACATAGGAATTTTTAATCATATGATCATCACTAAAAAATGACAGATTAGGAAGCAATTAAAGATCATAATACCAATACAAGTATAATAAAGCCACGATACCACAAATAAATGGCATTGATCCAGACTAGCTAAATATGGGCTCGACTGCTAAATAATCAACTATATCAGAAAATTTTGATCCAAATGGAGAAAATGGGCATTAAGGAATCAATCCTGTTTCACGTAGGATATGAGAACCCTCCAGAGGATATCCCTGACCTTAGCTGAACCCTCACTAGCAACTATAAAAGAGACTAAAAACTCCTTTAGTTATGACACACACATGTTTGATAAAATGCTTCAAATGAAAAAAAAAAAACCTTTTCGAAAGTTACAAACTTTGCATAGTCGTACCACTTACGATTGGTGACAAGCTTTTCCTTCAAGAAGCCGTTATTGATCTACGAGAGAGCTCTTAAAACTTTACCTGGAAGCTATAAGCATTGGCACGTTGTATCCCACAGAGTGTCTGGATATCGTCAGAAATCTACCCATCATACATCGTCAGTATGATACTCTAAACAACACGTTTAAAAGTGACGCAAATGTTTAATCACTTTTAATACAACAATTTTATTTTATTTTGTTACCTTTTTAAATATATCATAAAAAATTATTATTATTGTTACTTTTTTTTTCATATTATTAAAAATAATATTTTAAAAAATATTATATTTTATTAAAATTTAACAATTGTTATATGTTTGTTGCTGCTTAAAACCCTTTTTCCTGTAGTGTTTCAACTAAAAGGAGCTTCTTACAATTTTTTTTTACACAAGTAAATATAAATCATTTTAATTTTTATTTGATATTAAAAATGTACCGCATCCTTTTTTAGAAGCAAATTACACTAGGGCCACCCCTTAATAAAGATTACAATATAAGTCAATCTTTCTTAGTCATTTTAATGTTCTAGGGATCAAACTTAAATTACAATGATTATTGAAGAGTTTTTAATTCTTGAAAACTCTCTCAAATATGCTCTTATATCAACAAAATGTATAAATATATTCAGCAATTGAAAACCCATGTATCTATCGCCAATTATCTTTAAAATGGTTGTTAAGCACTTAAATTAATCATTATAACGAGTAATTCTTAGACAAAGTAAGTTAGCCAATGCTACACCCTTCATCTAACTGAGGTCCCTTCGACTAGGATATTAACTAGTTAATCCTTTAGTTAGATGCTTAGCCCTTATTATGTCTAAACTGTGTCATATGTTTGCTTAATCAAATGAAACCTTTTAGCTAATCTATGGATCACCAATTGGTACATTGACTAGTCGAACATCTAGTTGACGTAAAATCATTCATTCTATCCAAAATATATTCTACTTGTAGCTAATTCATATAATCCTTTGGGCTAATCAAGCTTGCAAAGAAACCAAGTTCTAAATACGAGCTAAGTCTTTAATTTTTACACAATTCAAGTTTTTTAAAAGATCAAAACATTATGTTTTAATAAAAACTTGACTCAACTCATTTTAAAACTCTAGAAAATTAATTTAAGGGATCAATATGTTTTTAAAAATTAAAACATTAATTCCACTTAATAAATGAAAATCTATACATTATGATTTAAAACAATATGTTTACATGTAGAACTCGAAGTATAGAAATGACCAAGGAAGGAAATAAGAGAAATTATGATGATTTTTATACATTGAAACTCATGAATTTTCTTAATTCCTTCACTTACTTTCCAATTTCACTTGGTACTCCATATGATTCCCAACGTGTCTTTTGATACAGTTGACCTATATGTCTAAAGATTTTTTTTATTTTCTCTTAATTACCAAACACAATATAGAATATTAATTATATTTTGGTATCATCCAAAATGAAGTTCCTTCATTCAACATTCAATATTCTAATATTGTTAATTGAATATGAAATAATTCAAATTCATTCAACTTAATGCTCAATATGGCTTATTTACACTTTTACTTATTGAATAGAGCAAATGAAAATCATAAAAATGGCACATAAAAAATTCAAATATCTATAAGAATTACTCAAAGTTAAATGTATGACATTAGTCATATAAACTTTACAATGCAATTGAGTTATGAGTTTGTTGGGAGAATCTCTTCAATAATCAAATTATCACATGAAATATCAAAATTAATTTTCTCTAATTTTGTATAAAACTATCAAGTAGATCAAATCTCAAAATAATTGTGTAAAACTATCGAATAGAGCAAATTCAAAATAATTCAACAATGAATAATATAATAATTTTCAAGAAACTAACCTTAAAAGATATTATATTTTTAACATAGAAAATTATCTCAAATTAGAGGAGTAAAAGCTATGTGTACAAGCCAGTATGTCTTTCACTATAGTAAAATAATATATATACAATTAGTAGTCCTCCCTAATCAACAATTAAAAGTAATAACCACAAAATAATCCTCAAGAATTATATTATCACTAATTAGAGAGAAAAGAGAAAAATAACAAATCTACTACACTAACCAAAAGTTCCTTAAGATCGGAACATATTTGATCTTAGTACAATAAACAAAATAATCTTCTTGAATTCTTCTCTGTCACCTCTCTCACATTCTTCTATCTCCTTTTTTCTCCTTTCTTTTTGGTTTTTTATTTTTATATCATCTCCTATTGTAAAATAGCCTACAAATGTAGGTATATAGCACATCACCATTATTGACTCCAAAGTCTCACTAATTCTAAAATTAGAGTCATCATATAAACTTGAAAAAACAAATGGCCACTACCACCAACATAAAACCACCATCTTTGATTTTTAAGAAATCGTCTTTGAAAAAAGTAAAGTAGCATATGATAGAGATGCATTTTATAGTATTTTCATGTGTGTTTCAATGTGATTTCATTCTTATTTTGATATTTAAATGCTTAATTTATATGCATTTTGAGTTTACATGTATGATTGATCTGTAGACACAAGTTTTGAACTAAAATACCAAGTTTGGAGGAGAAATGAAGCAAATTGGATCAATGAACTATCAAATATAGCCATCAATGAAGGTTGTTGTAGCTAATCAATGACATCATTGATAGAGTAACCAACCATTATTGAACTCCAGATTATAGCTCCATTAATGGTGGTTCAAGAAACCACCGTTGATGGACTATTAATCGTCATTTTATGCACTATAAACAAAAACAAAAGGATAAATTCGACTTTTACTTTCCCAAACATCTCAAACCTTAGAAGAGGACTGTAAAAGGATGGAATGGAGCCATTTTTTTTTTGCAGTTTTGGTTCCCACTTAAGAAACCTTTATTTTCCTCTTGATTTACTTAGGTTTTGTGTTATTTTGATGTCTCTTTTCATCTTATTTTAGATTCTAGTGTTAAATTTATATTTTAGGTCCAGAACTCTGGTTGTATTTATGTTTCTACTGTTGTTTTTTTTCATTTTCATTATTTTCTTATCTATTTTGTTTGGATTTTGTTAAATACTTGTTGAACCTTTGCTTATTGTTAAAAGTGTTATTTCTTTAATTTCCAGCCTTGTATTTATTGCTTTTTATGATTTTTGCATTTTTAGTTTGTATTTTATTTAATTTTAGTATGTTAGCTTAGTTTTCTTTTAGGTTAGAAGATATTCAATGGATTAATATGCTGTAATTGTGAGAATTACATTGGATTTTCATGGGTCATGTGTTTTTATGCTAGAATTGAATGGAAACTCCAATTTAATGGCTTGAATTAGCGATTATTAGTATGATTGATCACTATATTAGTAATTTCTAATTTGATTGCTAGGTTTTAGCTTTTTATTCTTAATTGTCATTAGCAATTTCCATAAGTAACGATATGTTAAATAAATTTGTACGTGAAACTTAATCAGTTTTACCCATAATTTCGATTCTTTAGGTTACATGATCCAAAATTGTAAGATTATGACTTAAGGTAATTGTTCCTTAATTTTTGATGTTGTTACGCCTTTAAATCTAGAGATTGTACCTTAGGTTATCGCATAGTTAGGGAGAAGTTTTATATCATATAGAATTTACCTAAAATTGGAAGAACAAGGAAAAAGGTCATACCTAAGTCTATAGGCTATTATTTTAGGCATAACACAATATATATTTTTGATGATTGATTGTAATTCATGAATCTCAATAATATCTTCTATTCAACTTTTTGCATATCTTATTTTTTCTTGTCCCTTTGCATTATTGTTTGTTTGCTTTAATTTCGATAGTTATCTTTTTTTATTTAAATTTCATCGTATTTTAAATTTTTATTTCTTTTCTTTTTCTTTTGTACAATATTAGGAATAACTAAAAAAACACTATTAGTTCTCTGTGGGATCGATCTTAACTTACCTTACTATATAATTAAAGGTTAGGTTAAGTATTTTGTTATTTAGTAGCTTGCGACAGCTTTAACAAAAAATTTTACACCATTGTCGAGGAGCTAGCATAGTGTTTTTGTTATTTATTGTGTTATTTCTCTTTTAGTTTTTGTGGTCTTTGCCACATCATTTTCTATTTGTTTTTATTTCACAGCTTTTTTAAGTTTTGATAATTTATAGTTGCAATGGCTCATTATCAGTATTCTTTTATCCTAATCTTTTCTGCTCTAATTATTCTGATAATGTGTTTGAATTTTTGCCTACTTTCAAGATGGAGCAACAAGTGGAGAATCTCATATCCTTAGTGGTGTAAGTACGTAGGGATTAAAAATAAGCTTAGGCTTGCGATATTTACGTATTTTTTGGCTATCATACTTGTGTGTGTCCTATTTTATAGGATACACAACAGTATGGATTCAGTTCTTTATTGAGATATTACCAACTTCACACACATTTCCCACTTATGTCTCTACCTCCACCTCTAACATCACCACCATAAGCTGATGGAATTTTATTGGAGGAGATCATAAAGAGTTTAGCTATGATCACTCTTCAATTTCAGTAAGAAATAAGGAGTCACTTGAAGAACTTAGAATATCAAGCGAGCTAATTGGTAGATGTGATAGGGTGCATAGAAGCCCAAATTTTTATAAGCATTCTTAGCTAACTAAAGAGATATTCAAGGGAGGAGGTGTGTGCTATTTCATCAGAAAGTGGAGAATAAGAGGAAAACCTAAAAGAGAAAGACAAGTTAAGAGAGGAAGAGTTACTCACTCAAGAAAAAAGGAGGATGAAAAATCTCCTAAGGTAAGTGATACATCTTATGTTATTACTAACCAAGTTTTGATTCCTTTTCCTAACAGTTTGTAGAAAAAAGAAAAGGAAGGGGAGAAGAAAAGCGAATAAGAGCTATAAGGTGCAAATGTATTGAATGAGTTATGGACGAGAAAGACGAAGTTAGAGAGTGACTAGTAGGATGAAGCGTCTCCACATTTATCCTTTATTTTATTGAGGAGGCCATCTCGACTGAAAGGAGATATTTATAGTGGAGAGTGGACTTTGGAGTATGATGGGAAAAAAATGCGGTTCCACTTCTCTGACACTATGCGACTTCTATTTGATTCTGAGCCTATTTCAGAAGTAGATATCAATGGCTCACTAATTGATTAGAGAATTTTTCCTATTAGACTCAACTTTCCATTCGATACTGGATAATGTACGAATAAGCACTCGAGCTAAAACCTAAATAAGCACTGTTAGGAGGCAATCCAAATTTTTTTAAAGTTTTTATGTGTTTTTCTCTTTTCTAGATAGTTCTTTAATTTCTTTTTATTTGAGTGATTCTTCTTTCTTTTATTTGTATTGTTTTGTAGAAGCTAAGAGTGGACTACAACCTCTCCATCAAGTCCTTCATGGATCACCTCACTCAGAGGACTTTTCTTGTTTTATACCTCTTTATATTTTAATTATTTTTCTGAAATTTAGGACAATGTCCAATTTTTAAGTGTGGAGGTGGGGGACAGGTTCAAAGATTCTTGCACTTAAGTTACTGTATTAAAAAATTCTTGCACATGACCTATTGTAAGTTCAATTTTGATGGTTTGATTTTTTGATCTTAAAATAATCTTGATTTTTTTAGTTGATTGTTAATTTTGGTATTTAAATTCAATTGATGCTTTTAATTTGGTTGTGCTTTGATTAACTTTTGAATGATTTCTAACTCCTATTTTTTTCTTTTCTTTTAAATTGCTTACATGTATTTAGTAACCTATTTTATATGATATTAAGTGCTTAAGATCATTTTATATGGTTTTTTTTATGTTAATTTGGAATAGGATGTGTTGTTTAATTGAAAAAGAAAAGAAAAAAATGTGTGTTTGTTGAATAAAAGAGAATATTTTTCACTTCGTTACCTTCAAACAAATGTAAAGGTTGAAGTTATAAATAATGCTAGTAGCTATTTGAGACTATAATTTAATCTAATAACAGAGGTGTTCATGACAAAATATTCACTATCGCATCAAAAAGTTAAATGAAATCTCAAATAAGATAAAAAGTAGTATCTTAATTAAGTAATTGAGTTCATTCATGACAAGGTGTTTTTCTTCTCGTAAAAAGACTAGGTGACCTCTTATAAAATGGTCTAAATTTGAATTTGTTTTTTGTTTTTATTGTCTTAAACATCTTTGACTATATCCATATAATAAACTATATGAAATGCCTTAAATGCTTGGTGTTATACATTTACTAATGTGTATTTTAGATGTGCTAACAAAGTTTTTATCATGATGGAGTTGAACTTTATACACTAAATTAATGAAATTGGTTGATTTTTGTTTGTACTCAATTAGATTGAGAATTTTGATCAAGATTGTTTGAGTAGAATGTTTAAGTCATTACTTGAAGACAAGCAATAGTTCAAGTATGGAGATATTTTATAGGGATGCATTTTATAGTATTTCATTATCTGTTCAATATGATTTCATCTCTATTTTGATGTTTAAATACTTAATTTATGTTCATTTTAAGTTTACATGTAGGATTGATCTGTAGACACGAATTTTGAACTAAAAGACCAAATTTGGAGGAGAGTTGGAGCAAATTGGAGTAAGGAGCTATCAATGACAGTTGATGTAACTAATCAACTACGTTGTTGATGGAGCAGCTAACCGCCGTTGAAGTTTAGATTACAGCTCCATTAATGGTGGTTCAACAAACCACTGTTGATGGATTATTAATCGTAATTTTATGAACTATAAAAGAAAAAATAAGGGCAAGCTTAACTTTTGCTTTCCCAAATATCTCAAACCCTAGAGAAGGACTATAAAAGGATGGAATAGAGCCATTTTCAATAGTTTTTGGCTCCTATTTGGTCAACCCTTATTTTCTTCTTGTTTTCCTTAGGTTTTATGTTATTTTGATGTCTATTTTCATCTAGTGTTAGATTAATTTTTTAGGTGTAGAAATTTGGTTTTATTTATGTTTCTATTGTCATCTTTTCCATTTCATTATTTTTCTTATGTATTTTATTTATGTTTTGTTAAATACTTATTGAACCTTTATTTATTGTTAACATAGTTTTATTTCTTTAAATTCCAACCTTGTATTTATTGCTTTCTTTACAATTTTTACAATTTTAGTTTGTGTTTTTGATTTAGTTTTAGTATATTAGCTTAGTTTTCCTTTTTATTAGAAGATATTTGGTGAATTAATGGGTTTCGATTGTGAGAATTGCATTGGGTTTTCATGGGTTTTATGTTTTTATAGTAGGATTGATTGGAAACTTTAATTTAATGTCATGAATTAGGGATTATTCGTAGGATTTCTCACACTATTGATAATTTCTAGTTCAATTGTTAAATTTGAACTTTTGATCTGTAATTGTGATTAGCAAATTCTATAAATAGCAATAGGTTAATTTAATTTGTATGTGAAACTTAATCAATTTAGCATATATTTTCAATTCTTTAGGTTATAAGATCTAAGGTTGCAAGATTATGACCTAAGTTAGCTATTCTTTAGTTTTCAATGTTGCTGCACCTTCGAATCTAGAGATTATATCCTAGGTTATCATATGATTAGGAATAAGTTTTCTATCATATAGGATTTATCTATAATTGGAGAATGGGGACGAAGGTCATACCTAAGTGTATAGATTATCATCTTAGGTATAACATAATTTATACTTTCAAAGATGGATTGTAATTCATGTATCCCGATAATATCTTATGTCCAACTTTTAGTATTTGTTCTTTGTTTCTTATCCTTTTGCACTATTATTTGTTTGCTTTAATTTCGTTAGTTGTCTTTTTGTTTATTTAAATTTCATCGCACCAGGGGTCTTTATTTCTTTTCTTTTTCTTTTGCTCAACATTAAGAATAGCTAAAAAACACTACTAGTTCTGATATGAACCTTAGTGAAGAAACACTGAAGACCTGAAACTAACAAGGAAAAAGAAACCCCAAAATCTGTCTTGAATCAAGCAAAGAATCTGAGCTCAACCAAATTTGTTGATTCGAACTAAAGTTATAAGTTAATTACTACAAGTTACCTTGAAGAGATCAAATTTAGTTCTTAAATAAAGAATAAAGAGAAAGGTCTCATAATAAAGAAAAAAAAACACTCAAATTTGATTAATGATATAGTGATCCCATATTACACTAGGTTGCCTCTTTAAATAGGCACTAAAATATGAAATCCCTACAAGGAAATATCTTCCTAATGAATTCTAATTATAACTAAATAGGAAAGACTTGAGTAAGAAGCATTTCCTCAATTAATGGATACAAATCAATTTTTGAATTTGAAATCCTTATAAAAATAACTTGACAACTAATAACAATTAATGACGAAAATTCAAAATACGATATATTCCTCTAAGCTCATGTCTTTAATCTTTTCAAATTGGGCTTCATTATGCAAATTGGATTTCATTAAAACAAGTATGTAGATCATCCCTACAGATAGGGTTCCAATTATTGTTTTTCTTATGTAAAGCCTTGCCCATCTTCTTAGGATTGAAGATAAGTAATTAATCTTGGTAATATTTTAGAATTTTCCAAAATAGCCTCATTGTCTTGAATGCCTTTGATTAACCCTTACAAAGCCTCCTTCATATGCTTAGCTCTTACTCTTGTCATAGGACCTCCAATGCCTTGGAAAGGACCAGTGATTGGTGATGCAAGCAGATATCCATCCAGTTCTTTGTGAGATCGACTCTGACTTATCCTACTACATAGTTAGAATATTAGGTTAGGTATTTTATTATTTAGTAACTTGTGATAGTTCTCACTAGCACACCATCATTTTTTAATAATGATGTCTTGTCCCTTTATCGATGGGATCACCAATAAAGTCCCCCTCACACCAACGTATGAGGGACTATTATCCTTATAGTCAAACAATAAGTCTTAAGTTTCTACTTTGGTAAAATAGTCAAACAATAAGTCTCAAGTCAAACCATTTTCATCAATGTAGATCTTCTCAAATTGAAATTGATTGGAATTCAACACATCTTTTATCCAATAATATCTCACATAGATATACTTTGATTTCAAATGAAAAGAGGAATTCTTAATAAGGTATATAACTTATTGACTACCACAAAATAACACATAATGCTCTTGCTCGAAATCGAGCTCCATTACAATTTTTTTTATCTATAATAACTCTTTACATGCTTTGGTTGATGCACTAAATTCAACTTCTATTGTAAAAAATGCAATACACTTATATAATATTAATTTTCAAGATATCGCTTCTCTTACAAATGATATCAAGTATCCTAGAGAAAATATCCTAAAATCAAGATCTCCAGTCACATCCACATCTATATAACAAATTAATATAGGTTTATCAATACCCAAATATAAGCATAATCTATAAGTTTGATATAAATACCTAAATATCTATTCAATATTATTTCCTCACTAGGATTAGAAAGGAATCTATTAAAAATGCCATTAGCATGAGCAATATCTGACCTAGTACACACCATAATATATATTAAACTACCAATTATTGAAGTTTAAGGAATGCGTTGCATATTTGTCTTCTTTTCATTAATAGAAGGACTTTATTTAGTACTCAATCTAAAGTGATTAGTAAGAAGGCAACTAATCACTTTGACATTGTCCATGTTAAATCTTTAAAGCACCTTTTCAATGTGTTTCTCTTAAGATAACTATAACTTCCTTATTTTTTTTATTTTAAATAGTCCTTATATTAAGGATTTACTTTGCTGATCTTAAGTTTTTCATGACAAAAGACTTACTCAACTTCTTCTTCAAACAATTAGTCCTTAAAGTAATCTTGTTACCAATTAATATATTATCCATAAATAATAAAAGAATAATAAAATCATCATTAGAGAATTTTTGATAAAACACATGATGATGTAAAATAGTCTTTTATAGCCTTATTCCTATATAACTAACTCAATCTTCTTGTACCATTGTCTTGGTACTCATTTCAAGCCATACAAACTCTTCCTTGGCGTGTAAACATGATCCTCTTTCCCTTTTACCATAAAACCCTCTTACTGCTCCATATAAATCTTTTTCTCCAAATTGTTATAAAGAAATGTTGTTTTCAGAGCCATTTGCTTAGCTGCCAAATCAAGGGTAGCTGCTAAACCAAATACAATATGGATGAAATATCTCTTAACAACAAGAGAAAAGATTTTACCAAAATCAACAGGTTTCCTTTGATTGATTCCCTTGACAATTAGTTTCAAAGCTCTCTTACCTTTAGCTTCAATAACTCAAAGGTATGATTCTTATTAAAGGACTTTATCTTATCTTGCATGGCTTTAAACCATTTTTCCTTATGGTCATCTTCCATGACTTATCATAACTTTTTGTTTCACCACTATCCTCTATTTTAACTTATAATGTCAAAAGGAGATCAAATGGAAGATTGTCTATCTCTATAAGTTTGTCTATCTCTATAAGTTTGAAACGAGACTTAGGCTTCAAGAGTTAGAAGCTCATTATCATCAAAATCTATCTTTATGGGAGTATTTGCAACTTCTTATTGTTTAATTTGATTCTCATATCTAACTATCTTAAGTACTATTATTATAGGTATTATTTATGAATCATGATTGGACCAAGAATTCATATTTTTAACCTTATTAATATCTGTAATGACCCAAAATTTTAATACTTATTTATAATAGGAAAATAAGGAGAAGAACCTTTCATCAATATAAGTTATTGTTAGAAAAGCTTAAGTTTCATTTCTCTTTAAACATTCCTCTGTATAGACATCCAAACTTTGACAATCATATCTTCATCTTTCAACCATCATTTTTAAAGATCTAAAACTCTACAAAAACTTCTCGAGATATTAGATCAGACCCTTAACATTATTACATCAAAAGCAACCCAGATTCAAAGAAATTGTGATGGAAAGTTTCTGTTTCACTAGGTAAATCATCATTCTTCCACTTCTAGTCACTTTTAAATCAAACCATCATCACTATTATCTTTATTAGCCTCAAATGTAGGAAGAAAGGGAAATCTGATACTGATATACCCATTCTACCAGTAAATAGACATGGGTCTCCATTAATGTTTGGAGCTTTGATTCACAAATCAGGAGGAGTTTCGATGAAAGACTAGTGTCGTTACATTCCTGGAGGTGAGATTGTCATTTCTAGTTGAATGGTGAAAATTACCATCGCCTTGATGTCGGCGCATGGCCCCCACCTTCTAACGATCGTGGTGCATTTCCAACTAGTTTTGTCATGATTATAAATATGTTTTAAAAGTATTATATGGATTCTAAGTGAGATTTACTATAGATTTTGTATTATGATTGTGGACTCAGTTAGGCATAAGTATGTAGTTTAGAGGCTCAATCTAAGCTGTAATTATTGATGATGACAGAAGTGTATACTATTTTTCATTGCAGGAATGACTCTTTTTAAGAAGGGGGATGTTCATTTTACAGGAAACATTCTGTCATATTTTAGATAAAATTTCTTGTAAAATGTGACATCGGAGTATCAAGTAGAATATAGAATTTCTTAAAATGGTCTACAAATTGGGAAGTGACCTTATTATTTAGGCAATTTGATACTGATTTAAGCTTCATGTCTTAATGATTCCTTTTTATTTTCTTTTTATAAATCAATCAAGAGCAGGACCTTTCACTTCAAGGCACCGAGTTTAGTATAAAAGTATGCATTCTACCTGTGAGTTAAAATGCATGGTCACGAGTATGTATTAGAAATTCATTCTCATACTCATCATCAAAATCATTACCATCATCATATACACACATTATAATCATTCATCTAGTTTGGAATATATACTTGATGTGATGTGTGTTGATATGGAGGGTGGTTATGGGATGAGTTACCTGGTGAGGGTCACCATGTTATGCACACAAAGAACCATTCAGTTAAATATGGGATTGGTTATTGGTTGAAACATGGTATGGTTGGGTGATTTGGATGAATTACTCTTGGACACCAATCGGTAGATGATATTATGGCATAGTTGTTGTGATTTGGTTAAGTTACTCTTGAACGACAACTACGTGGTAATAAGACTATAGCAGCTCGATTTAGTTACTCTCGAATGACATATCACTACCTCTAGACTAATGATCCATGTGGAACAAGAAAGTCTCTATAGTTAACATTTATGGGTATGAGGCATATTATAGAATCATGTCTCAATCCTCCACTACTACTTGTAATTTGTGATGTTTATGTGACTTGGTGTTATTATAAGATATGCATGGACACTTGCTTATAAACAATCATTATATTGTATATGTGCATTTGTGAATGGAATATACTATATATATCTTTTGAAATCCTTAGGTACATAACATGATCATGATATTAATTCACTCAATGAGGTCTGACTACCCTAAAATCTTTTTCAAGATTCTTTTGTTTAGATCTATAATGTCAGGAAACTCCACTAATCTTCTCTTCCTTAGAGATTTAATATATGTTTTGGCCTTTTAGTGTCCTTTAACTCCAGAGTTGTAGTAGTCATGTATTTGTTGAACTCTCTTGTATTATTATTACATACCTTTGTGTTGTAATATAACCATGGATTGAGTTGTATTGTTCTGAATATGAGTTGATCATTTTAACAAGTTTATCTATATTCTGGATATCATAATTTAATAGTATCTTAGGCTTGATACTGGGTTTATTATTCTTTTGTCACTAGTCACGATCTAAGGATGGGGTTATGACAAAGTTGATATCAAAGCTTTAGGTTTAAATTTAAGTTACTTTGTTAATCATATTTGAGTCAAGTTCGTCTTTAAATTACTGCAACATTAAGATTATCCTTACTTGAATTTTTATCTTTGCCTTACTGTCAAGACTTTTATTACATCTGAGATTTGTGTTCTTACTCTTACTAGCATGAGGAGGAGTAAAACTTCAGCACAATCTGTTGAAGCAAAAGAAGCTAACGATAGGGAATCAATTCATGATGAAATTATAACCCTACCTAAGTAGGTAAGGTATAGTGGTAGGCCCAAAACTACCACATGACAACCAGATTTTTAGGCTCAGGGTGAACTAACAATGCATGGTGTGGATGCTAGTACCTTAGCAATTACTCTTACAAGTTTATAGAATACCATAGCTACTTTTAATTAGATCATTCCTCTAATGCATTAGATGACTCCAAATAGAGGTGGAGATATGATAAATGTAGAGATTGCCTTACACTACATCAAGATTGGAAGGATTACTTTTGATGGTATAGGAGACGCTATGGACTTTCTTAATGGTATAAAATGTTATATTAGGATGATCTATATAGATTTGCAAATGCTTTATATTGTCCAGTTATCAGTTTAGGTGGCTGCAATAGATTGATTTATTCAGCTTATTCATTCAATTATGAGTACATTATTTTGGAAGGAGTTTAAACAAAGATTCATGAGATGGTTTTGTCCGCCATTACAAAGAGATACTTACACCTTAGAAGTGGTGATATGTCAATTAATGAATACACTACCGAGTTTTACTAACTGTTAAGGTATATTGAAGATATGACTATCTAAAGATGGGTAGTGAGACTCTATATTATTAGATTGGGTCCTACATATGTATGACTTCGCTCAAATGGTCAGACATTGGAAGGTGCCATAAATAAGGATAGGGAGATAAAGAAGAGAAACATCATGTAAGGCACTATTCTTGATCTACATAAAACTAGCAGTACTGGAGTAAGAGGTTATAGTTCTCAACCTCTGATATTTTAGATGAGTATAAGTGAAGACCAATATATGCAGTCACAACAAGGTCATGTTCCACTTGAATATAAGAGTGATAGACATGGTCGTAAGGGCCCAAGGAGATTTGGACTTGGAGTAGCTAGTGGTAGTAGTGGACAGAACTCTTGATATGGTAATTCCAATTTTGGAAGCACTGCTTGTCAAAACTGTAGAAGAGTTCACTAGGGACCTTTCTATATTCTTCCAAAAGATTGCTTTTGATATGGTCAAATTGGGCATTTCGTTAGAGAATATCCTAATTCTAAGTTTTCAAGACAGATTTCTCAAAGTTTCTTTACTAATATGGTACAACTAATACATCATATTCAACCTTAACATCATGTATAGTACTAGAGTAGATCTTAGAGTGTAGGTCAGCAAGGCCGTGATTCAGGAGGCAAGATTGAAGATAGATTCTAGTCTAGGAATAGGTTTAGTGCTAGAGATTTTAGGTAGGCATCAACTTCTCAGCAGTCAGGAGGAGGTCAGGCTCGGGTGTTCACTCTCACCTTACAAGCTGCTCAGAGCTCTAATACAATAATATGAGGTATTGTATGTAACATCCCATTACCATAGAATATATACCCAAACATCTACAGGATATTCAAGAATATATCCTATGAGAATGGCATGTTAGAGCAATCACAATCATAAGTATGGCATCATAGAACACA
>JAOXYD010202042.1:0-21846 GCA_028565735.1 Pinacopodium congolense
TGGAAATGGCGGTGGGATTATTGGAATTCTTGAGAAGGCATTGAAGGAAATCATAACGAGGTTCAGCCGAAGTGATCGTTGAAGGGAATGAGAAGGCAAGAAGAACAACAAAAAATGGGACCATTGAGTGAATTCGAAGATAATCCATCTCTATGTATGTCTTCTGATTTTTGTTATGAAGGATTTATGGCTTGGGATGTCCTATTTATAGAAGAAGAAGCTAGCTAGCAATGGAGGGCAAGAATTTCGGGTTTTGACTACTAGGAGTTTTTTATTGTTTCATCTCCTCAATTTGTCAACGGACACGGAGATAGGCTGCTTCAGCAACAGTAAACAAAACTATGGTCAACAAAAGCGGACATGTAATTCTTCTAAACTTTGTTCAAAACATATTAATTTAATATTTTAAATCTATCCATTACCAAGTCTAATCATAATTTACAACTTGATGAATTGTAGAATTTCACTTTATTTTAATTAAATTCAAAATTACTGCTTTTTTCATGTTCAGGCTAGAATTTTCTCCTCTGTGCATGATTTTGTTGAATTTGATGTTGACACAATCCATTTAGATCATCCAGCCCTAAGCCAATGGACCCATTAACACATTTCCTGGCAACAAATACGTAACATCACTACCAAAATATCATATTGATCTCAAGTCCATCATGTATATAATAAGCTAATGATAAATTGTTTTTTTTTTTTGACAATTTTTAAATGTTAACTTGGTTCAATTATATATAAAATAATGAAGGAATTAAAGTTAGTTATTCAAATTTAAAAGAAATATCTATTTTTTTCTTTTAACTTAGTTCAACTATATTAAAAATTAATTAGTCGCTCAAATTATATATAAAATAATGAAGGAATCAAAGTTAGTTCTTCAAAATTAAACAAAAAGGAATGAGGACGGATTTATCCATCCAGAATAATGACAAATGGCTTTATTTTTTTACTTTTTAAAATTTAACTTAGATCAATTATATATTTTATTATGTTTAATTTATTTCAACTATATTGAAGAAATTAATTAGTCATTAAAATTAAACGGAAATTTAACACTTTTAATGTACTTAACTTTTTCTTTTTCTTTTCATTTTAGCAATGCATTTTCATTCTCAAGTAGAGATCCGTGAAGATGTCCAAAATAAGTCCCTCCTAAACAAAAACCAATTCTTATTATAGCGAATTTAATATATGAGTATGCCTTATTGGTAGTTTGATTAAAAATTTATTGAGATTTCTATCTTCTACATGTTCTTATCGTAGCGAATTTAATATATGGGTATGCTTTATTGGTAGTTCAATTAAAAATTTATTGAGATTTATATCCTCTAAATTTGGAAAATTATAATCCTATGTTAACTTTAATATGATTAACTTTTTCTTTTCTTTTTATTTTAGCAATGCATTTTCATTCTCAAGTAGAGATCCATAAAGATGTCCAAAATAAGTCACTCGTGAAAAAAAACTATTCATATTGTAGCGAATTTAATATATGACTATGCCTTATTGGTAGTTTGATTTATTGAGATTTCTATCTTCTACCTGTTCTTATCGTAGCGATTTTAATATATGAGTATACTTTATCGATAGTTTGATTAAAAATTTATTGAGATTTCTATCCTCTAAATTTGGAAAATTAGAATCCTGTGTTAATAAAGTTTTAAAATGAAATATTTTTGGTTAATGATGTCTTCTCTTATCATTGAATGGGACAAAGGTTGAAAGAATAGAATTAGTATAAATAGACCTAGCTTATTAAATCGGTTGATATGGAATTTTTGTTTGAGATACTTGTCATTAATGTTGGAAGAAGATAATATATATAACCATTGTTACTAATTTTGATAAGAGATTGACAATAAAGTTTTAATCATAGGAACTTTATCCACATTAATCCAATCACAATGATATACAACCTAGTTTATCATTTTTTATAAAAGATTTATTATTAGGCCAATGTACTTTTGGCTCTAATTGGATTAAAAAAACTAATTATTTATTTGAATAATCAATTATTTGATTGAGTGAGACTTGGTTTAAGGTGTTCTATGACTATTGCTAAATCACCCCTTCTTACAAATGAGACAAGTTCTATATAACTTATGAGTTAAAGTAGAATACTAGTATTAATTTTTGTTCTATCTATAATATGATAACATTGCCTAATTGAAGATACTATGCAACCCAATTCTATTAATACATGGAAAGTTCAGAGAAAGAGTGCTTCAGTTAAGCTATTGTCTCAAGCTTGTCAAAATTGTTTTGTGCATCATTTACATATATATATATATAATGATGTAGCACTCTAATTCAAGAATGTAAACACAATAAATCTAATCTAAAATTAGAAGAAAAACCAAGAAACTTAAATTTAATTAATTTATAATTACGTTTTTGACTAACAAAGAAAACTATTTAAGCATAATATCAAATCCCAATCTCAAACCTAAGAATAACAAACGTCCTTTACTATCAAAGTAAAGATAAAACGTGTAAAAGTAGTAAAGCAACAGTAGGACTTGAGATACAATGACACCATTATAAGGTGTCGTTAATCTTCTATCCTTAAATGTTAGAAACAAAGATCTCTAAGTCGATCAACAACATTGTTTAAGGGTACAATTGCTAATTTCACTTCATCTAGATATGCAACGATTGAAACATGACATAATGGTGTCGTTATGGGTTTCCATTGAGTTCTTAGGAAATGTAGGTTCAATTTTCCTTATACTTTTGACACTCTAAATATTCCATAAATCCCATACTAAACATTTTCGCGACAATCCCCTCTAGTTGTAAAGAACTCAACATTGAGTTATGATCAGAATATTGGAACTTATAATTTTTCAAATAAAGTAAGATATCAGCAATATTAAAAAGTTGGATTGATATTACTCCTCTATAAAGGTAGTTGAATAATATAAGTATTTTTATTAATATTATTTATGATCTTGAATGGTCCATACTTTTTTCCTTTCAATTTATGGGGACTCCCTAAAATTCTATTCTTATTCAAGAATACTATAATTTCATCTCGAACTTCAAATACTTGAGCTCTCCTATATTGGTCAACATTATTCTTATACTTTGTATTAGCTTTTTCAAGCTTTTGTTTCACCTTCACCTAAATTTCTTATGCCTCTTTAGCTAACTTTTAACACTAATAAAATCAAGTACGTGATTAGTTATCTTAATATAAACCATAAAAAATGGAGAACGATCAATGAAACAATGAACAACATTGTTATAGGTAAATTTAACTTAAGAAATGAGAATATCCCAATTCTTTAGGTTATCAAGGCATATGTATCTCACCCAATGCTTTATTCACTACTTGTATTTGTCCATTAGTTTGTAGATAAGGATTGCTATTATATTTAAGAGACGAATAGAGCATACCTCATAAAGTTCTCCAAAAATAACTCAAGAACTTAGTATCACAATTGTATGTAATGGACTTTGGACTATCATAGAGCATGACTACTTCTCTAAAGAATAATTTAGTAAATGAAGCAACATTTGTTATTTTTTTAGGTGAAAAATGTGCCACCTTTGAAAACTTGTCAACCACAACAAAAACAAAATCCATTCCTCCTTATACTCTTAGCAGTCTCAATATAAAGTCAATTTTAATACAAAGTATGTAGAAAGGTTCTCTTAAATATTATTAGGAATAGGTAATAGCATATATAAACCAGCATTAAGAGAACGTCCCTTGTAAATGTGACAAATTTGGAATCTTTAGACAATAAAAATCACATCTTTCCTCAACTTAGGCCAAAAATACCTTTTGTAAATCTCCTCAAGTGTTTTATTCTTACCACGATAACTAGCTAATCCCATACCATGTAAGTCTTTAATCACCTTCTTCCTTAGCCGAGTAAATGGAAGACAAAGCTGATTATCCTTCATAAAGAATCCATCATGAACATAATAATGTTCATGCGATTTCTTCACCAAGCATGTTTGTCACACATCTTTGGAATCATCATTATCTCCATATAGTTCTTTTAAATGATTAAACCCATTAATTTATGTACTTAATGTTTTAATTATAGTGAACCTTTTACTCAATGTATCGACTACTACAATACTTTTTCCTACCTTATGAATAACTTATAAGAAAATCTATCAATAAAGGCTAACAACTTAACATGGTTTTAGTCCTCAATTGTTTTTTAATTTCAAATACTTCAAAGATTAATAATTAGTGTAGAGACGAAATTCCTTCCCAATAAAATAGTGTTATTATGTTTTCAAAGCCATCATAATAGTATAAAATTCTTTATCATAAGTTCACACTTTTGTTTAGCATCACTCAATTTTTCACTAAAGTCAGCTACTGACATCTTTTCTTAGGACAAAACAACCCTAACTCCAACTCCACCAACATCATACTCCAGTTCAAATGACTTGTCAAAATTATTTAAGGTTAAAATATGAGTTGTACATGATTTTTGTTTAATAAAGGAAAAACTACATTCTTATTCCTCCTCCCATTTAAACTTTCCCCCCTTTCAAGCATTTCAGTTATAAAAGCCACCATGCTATTGATATTCTTAATAAACCCACTATAAAATGTTGCTAATCCAAGAAAGCTACTCGTATCCCCAATATTCTTAGGTGTGGCCACTCCTTAATAGCTTTTACTTTATCTTTATCCACTCTGACACCAACTTTTTTGTAATGTGCCTAAGGAACAAAAATTTTTCAATCATAAATATCTTTTTTAGATTAGCATATAATTTGCTATCCCTTAAGGCCTCAAACTCCCTTCCAAGATGCTCAACATGCTTATCAATAGATTTATTATAGATAAGAATGTCATCAAAATAAACCACAAAAATATAATTATGAAAGGTTGTAACATTTGGTTTATAAATAAATATAATTATGAAAGGTAGTAACACTTAGTTTATAAGGCGCATTAAACATACTCTACGTGTTGGTCGACCCGAATGGCAAAACTAACCATTCATATAATCCGTCCCTTATCTTAAATATAATACTCTATCCATCTCTAGCCTTTATTCTTATTTATTAATAACTACCTTTAAGGTCAATTTTGAAAAAAAGTAACTAGCTCACTCATTTGATCCAACATATCATCCAACCTTGGAATAATAAACTTGTACCTAATAGTAATTTTGTTTATTACCTTACTATCAACACATATTCTCCAATTACCTTTTTTTTTAGTGTAAGAAAAGAAAATGTAGCACATGGACTCATGCTTTCCTTAATATATCCCTTCGTAATTAATTCTTCTACTTTCTCTTTTAATATCTCATTTCTTTTAGACTCATAGACTCGCTTTAGGAATAAGGTCAATGAGGTGTTGAATATCACAAAGGAGGCAATTTATTAGGTAACTCTTTGAGAATTACATCCGCAAACTCCTAAAAAATATATGGTACTTCTAAGGAATTTCTTCTTCCTACTTATCTTGTCTCGTCTGTTATCCTTTCATAATCAATGAATGCACCTCCTTCATTTCTTTCATCTCACCTGTAAGTTTTCCTTTATTATTTTTTCTAGAAATAAAGGCTTCTTACTCTCCCTATTGGGTTTCACACTCTATTTCTCATAAACTGATAAATATTTTTCCTTCCCAAATGCATTGTATCAACATTATATTTCCATGGTCTATTAAAAAGTATTTGGAATGCATCTAGATCCACAAAATCATAATAATACTCATCACATATTTACCAATAGGAAACGACACCTTATAGTGCTCATTAATAAACATTTTTCTAGCCTTCTTAATTTGTCCAATACTATAAGGTTTCAAATGTAGGTCAGTAGTCAACCTCAATCTCTTTACCACTGCCTCACTTATAATATTTTCTTAATTATCACTATTAATAATCAACTCACATAAGTTTCCTTGTATCTCATAACTTATGTGGAAAAGTTTATGCTTGTCCAAATCTTTTTGTTCTTTCTTGCATATTGTCAATCTTCTAATCACCTCAACAGAGGCATAATTGTATCCTTCCTTTAATTATTCCCAATCTTCTTTTAGTGTTACATATTTCCTCCTCCTTAACATCTTAACACTGCTTCACCATGTTTACTGCTTTCCTTTTTGGATATTCATTAGATTTCTAGCCTAGTTCATTGCATCTGTAACAGTTAGGAGGGGCAAGTTTGGCATAAGAATTAATATATTTAGAATGTTGTGGGAGCTATCTTGTTGAAATTTCCACCATTAGAATTGCTTCTCCCACCACTGTTACACGTAGGAGCTACACTCGTTACCTCCTTTTCCTTTTCAGTGATAGCCTTTTCATTCATATAATGCCTAAACTTCTTTGACTTCTCACTAAGCCCTTTCATTAATATATAGCCCTTTCATTCATATAATATCCTCTTTGGATATTCATTAGGTTTTTGGCCTAGTTCATTGCATTTATAACACTAAAAAGGAGCAAATTTTGCATAAGAATTAGTATATTTAAAGGCTACAAGAGCTATTTTATTGAAATTTCCACCATTAATGTTGATTCTCCCACCACTATCACATGTAGGAGTTGTACTCATTACCTATTTTCCTTTTCATGTGAGAGCCATTTCATTCCCATACTATTTAAACTCATCTAACTTCTTATTAAGCATTAATTCTGCCTTTACAGCTAGATACCTTGCATCTTGAACTCTACACACTTTTTGGATCCCAATTTTATTCCATATACTAGGCTTTAATCCCCTTAATCATTGTAAACTTGTTGGAGTTGAGTTTCTAATTACAATTGATTATGGACTATCAACTTGAATATTCATTAATACTCATATTTCCTTGATAGCATTTTTGGTAAGCATCAAATATATATTTTTCATAATTTGACAATAAAAATCCCCCCTTAATAATTATGTCATCCTACTCGATGAAGAAATAGGATTCTTACCCTCTATTCTCCTAGTCTCCTTAAACTAATCCCACCATATAGATGCTCTCCCTTTTAATTTATAAGTGCTCTCCCTTTTAATTTATAATTTACCAAGTTGATTTTTCTCACCTTAAGAAGCTCAATATAGTCAAAGAGCTGACTTGCTCTTCCACTTTTTGTCCAACCCACTTTGTTGTTGTTAGATCCCTTTTTATTAGCCTCTTGGTTAACTTAGTGAGGTGTTTCACATGTCTTTTTCAGTCTGTTTCCAGCCCAAGTCTCATAGATTCTAAAGCCTTCAAATGCAAGGCTAAAGTCCAAAAAGAAATCTCTAAAGGAAAACTGCAACTCTCACTGGTATCACTGCACTACGCTATATGTAGTTAGGTTCAACGCCTAGTTCAACTCTTTTTGTTCTAAAATGTTTGCAGTTCTTTTTATTTAGTTCCAAAGTACACCTTGACATAAAACAAGATTAATTTCCATTAAGTATAACTTCTAACGTAAAAAAAAAAAGAAAATAAACACACAAAAAGATAGAAAATAAACACACAAAAAGATAGAAAATAAACACACTAACAAACTCCCCACACTTAACCTTTTGCTCGCCCTCGAGAAAATTAAACACAACCATCAAATTCTATCAATTCGTTTTCAAAGAAACCAAACGCATGCAGTCATTCAAACTTTAGCCACTCAAATGTTAAGTTACTATACACATCATGACTAGTTTTTATCGGTGTACATAAACAAATTCAACTTATAATACTATAATTCAAAGATAAGCATAAACTCACAATGGATCTTCCTCACGAGATTCACTCATTTAACTCAAGGGTTTATAGGTTGGTGTTTTGCTTAAAAATCCCTATAAGAAATTACACTATTATAGGTTTGCAAATACACCAATTCTCTTCCACAGTGATTACATGATAAAATATATCAAAAGGGCTTTATTTGAGGTTGTAATGAGGCTAGGGTTAAGGTGAGTCAAAAGGGATTTTAAGGGTTTTTCACAAGTATTCACAAAGTACCAAGGAAAAGGGACAACAAAATACAAATTCTGAGATAAGCAAGTGAACATAAAGGATTACAATTACTCATTACTAACTAATACTACTATTTTTATTCCTTTTTTTTCTTTTTCTTTTTCTTTTTTTACTTGAATAACGCTAAAACCAAGATAAAACAATAGTAGCATATATCAACAAACATGTGAGTAGAAGTACCTATCAAAATATCTTAAAAAACAATACAAAACAAAAGTCTCAGAATCATAGACATCAAAGGCTTACTTAATACTTCATTCAACTTATGATAGGGTAAGGCTAAAGGTTTCTTGGTTTCAATGTAAGGTGTTTAATACAAAAACAAACAGGGTCAAAGGTTCAAAGGGGTTTGCAATGGGCAATGAATAGGTAGGTCATTGAAGTCAAAGGATAAAAGAAAAAGGGCTTTAATCATTTTTATTTAATATGCATCTAGTAGATTCAAGCCGGTTCAAAGCAAATTCTGAAGGTAATTACCTAAAGGAGTGTCACACACACAGAGAAATGACATGACTTTGCAATGGAGTCATATAACCTCAATTTCTCACATAGGCTCAATTGAAATTCCATTATACTTCTATACATTACCTAATCACTCAATCATCAATTTCTGAGTAAGAATATGTAACCAATTACTTTAATTAATCAACAAGATTCCACTTCTATTCAATTGGCATAATTCAACTTCAAGCAGGCAATTCAGTCTGATTCCAACTACTAAGATATAATTTCATGATTTAACACACGTCACATGCAAATAAAGAACCAAAAAAAAAAGGAAAATTCAAAATAAAAATACAAAAAAATAAGCTAAGAAATGATAAATTCAAAACATACGGTCACACGAACAATCATTATTTACCTAATGCAGAAGGGCTTCCTCCTGCATCGAACTAACGTCATTTATTTATTTATGATTATTTTTTAGTTTTTGATTTTTGAAAAATTTTAAATTAAGACAAATAAAATGAAATAAAAATGAAATAACTTAAATTAAAATAAATCTTGAGGTGTCTCTTAAGAGCACTTCTTTAACATCATATTAGTTAGACATAAAAAGAATTTTTTAATTGACTTACTTAGAGTAAACTGGCTCAGTCAGTACAATTTTTTAAAATTTTTTAATTATTATTATTATTTATTTTGTCTTTTTAATTTATTTAATTTATTTAATTTATTTTATTATGTTTTAAATTTCATTTTTAATTTATTATTTTTCAGTTTTTTACATTCATTTTTTCAATTTCTTTTATTATTTTTTAAAATTTCGTCTTTTAATTTATTTTTTCAGTTTAAAAACAAAAAAATAAAACAAATTTTTTTCTTTCAAACCCACTCTCTTATCGCTCATCATACTATTAATATTGGAATCTTAGATGTTGACAATACTAACCTCACAATTGCTTGTGAGATGAAACCAGTGGATTGTGAGTGTTTGTACAGGATGAGACTTATAATTGCTGATGGAGTTCTAACACCTTGATGCATTAACAGAGAAGCTTCTTAAACCTTTTTCTCCTTTATTTTCATTTTCTTTCATGCATTTTTTCTTTTTGTGATTACATTAAGGAAAATGTAGATTAAGTGCCAAGGGGTAAATAATGAATATTTGTGTGATTGTGTTTTTTGCATTTTGTTATTTTTCTGGTTGAATTTTTTTCTGTACTTATTTTGATTTTTTCTATCTTTTATTTGTATGTGATGTGTGTTAAACCATGAAAGTTTATCATAGTAGTTGAAATGAGATTGAGTTGAGTGCTTAAAGTTGAATTAGGCTAATTGAATACAAGGTAAATCATGTGGATTGATTAAAGTAGTTGGTTACATAAGCTTACTCAGAAATTGATACTTGAATGATTAGGTAATGTATAGAAGTATAACGGATTTTCAATTGAGCCTATGTGAGAAATTGAGCCTATATGACTCCATTACAAAGTCATTTCATTTCTTTGTGTATGTGATATTCCCTTAGGTAATTACCTTCAGAATTTGCTTTGAACCAGTTTTAATATACTAGATGCATGCTAAATAGAAATGATTAAGGCCCTCTTTCTTTTAACCCTTGACTTAAATGACCCACCTATTTCTTTACCCCTTGCAAACTCCTTTGAGCCTTTACCCCTTTTATTTCTTAAACAAAAGAAGAAGAAAACACACCATTTTAAAACATCAAACGCCATTATCTTACCCAATCACAAGTCTATTGAAGTGCTAAGTTAGCTAGTTTTGGGACTTTTGGCTACACTTTTTTTTTCCTGAGATGAGTTGAGCAATACTTCTGCTCATAGAGAACATTGTATTTAGTTGTTGTTATTGTTCATGTTTCCTTTGTATTATATATACAAAGAAGAAAAGAATCAAGCATAGTAGCAACAATAAGTGTTGAGTAGTTAGTTATTTACATGCAATTCTCATAAATACATTTTTTTGTCCCTTT
This sequence comes from Pinacopodium congolense, assembly GCA_028565735.1. Lineage (NCBI taxonomy): Eukaryota > Viridiplantae > Streptophyta > Magnoliopsida > Malpighiales > Erythroxylaceae > Pinacopodium > Pinacopodium congolense. The sequence continues at coordinate 10,389 of JAOXYD010202042.1, forward strand.
GTATATTTAGTGCTTTATGACTACTTGTGAAGATTCCCTAAAACCCCTTTTCACTGACCTTAACCTTAGCTCCATTAGAACCTCAAATAAAGTCCTTTTGATCTATTTTAGCATGTAATCATTGTGGAAGAGAATTGGTATAATTGCAAGCCTATGATAGTGTGATTTCCTATAGGGAGTTTTGAGCAAAACACCAACCTATAAACACTTGAGTGAAATGAGTGAATCCCGTGAGGAAAATCCATTGTGAACATGCTTATCTTTAAATGATAGTATCATAACTTGAGTTTGTTTATTTGCACTGATGAAAACTAGTCATGATATATATAGTAACTTGACATTTGAATGGTCAAAGTTTGAAGGATTACATATGCTTGGTCTCTTTGAAAACAAATTGATAGAATTTCATAGTTGTGTTTAATTTGCTCGAGGGTGAGCAAAAGGTTAAGTGTGGGGAAGTTTGTTAGTGTCTTTATTTTTTATCTTTTTATGTGTTAAGTTTCTTTAATATTGAGGTTTGAAGTTATACTTAATCGAAATTAATCTTGTTTTTATATCAGGGTGTATTTTAGAATCAAATGTAAAGAATTGCAAATATCATGGGACAAAAAGAGTTGGAACAAACGTTAGACATAACTGGACATGGCCTCGTGCAGAGATAATTTTGTGACAGTTAACAGCAAAAACGCTTAGAGAATATTTTAGTTTTGAAGGTTGGCCAAATAGTAAGAACAAACGTGATTATAAATGGCCAAAAGAATTAAAATCAAGAGAAGAAAGGATCAAAAGTTAGGGGGCGTGTTCTACCAAGATAAAGATGGGTATGTGCTACCAAAAAGAAAAGATGGACATGTGGGCTCTAAGATAGAGACTTGGGCTAGAAATAAGGAAAAGACACCTAAGATGGGCATAAGAAGAAAGTGAAAAGTGACATAGTTGAATCAAACAAAGAAGGGTTGTGAGTTGGATAGGAAAGGGGACATGAGTTTGCAAAGTCAAGAAAATAATGGGAAACTAGGGGAAGTAGACATGACTTCACTTGGCAAGGAGTGAGACGGGTCCAAAACTAAGAAGAAAAGAGATGTGAGGGAAGAAAAAAAAGAGAGAGAAGAACAATGACGATTATGAAGAGAAGAAAAAGACGTCCATAACAAGGGGACAGCAAGTAGAAAAGAAAAAGAAAAGGGTGACGCAGCTACAGGTTGGAGGGAGCAAGCTGAACCCCCCACCCCCAACACACACACACTTAATCTACATTGTCCTTAATGTAGTCGCAAAAAGAAAAACATATGAAAATAATGAAAATAAAGGAGAAAAGGTTTAATAAGTTTCTCTGTTAAGGCATCAAGGCGTGTGTCCATCTTCCAACTCTCTAATTGCATCAAATCCTTTGGGAGCAATCTCTTTGAGATAATGTAGCGGACAGTTTGTACCTAGAAATACCATAAACTCCAAACCCAATTGAGAGACATAAAAATGAAAACAAAACAAATAGAGAATGGCAATGGTTAATTTGCTGATAGGTTTTGAGAGGTGGAGTTAATGGGGTTGGTTTATTTTGGTAGCTATGGAGAAGTGGGGGTTGTTGTGCTTTTTTACAATTAGAGAATAAATTTTTTTTAAAAATAAAGTAAGAAAGAAAGGAAAAAATGTTTTGTTTTTGTTTTTTATAAAATAAAATAAACAATAAAAATAAAGAAAAAATGAATAATAAATAATAATAAAACGAAATAAAAAATTAAAAGGACAAAATTAAAAATAAAATATAATATAAAAAATGAAAAAAACTATTTTAAAAAATAAAAATATGAACTTGATGTAGCGACCTAGCCTCCAAGTTAGCAACAGGCGCATTGCAAGAGGAGGATTTCCTCCTACATTAAACTAAGATTCTTCTTTTTTATTTTTATTTTGATGGATTTTTTTGATTTTTTAAAAATATTAAAATAAAATAAAATAAAATAAAATAAATAATAAAAATCAAAACGTAAGATGTGTGAAAAAATAAATAAAAATAAAAATAAGAGCTTTTTATTTTTAGAGAAAATTAAGATATATAAAATAAAAAAATAAAACAACTTAAATTAAAATAAATCTTAAGATACCTCTTAAGAGCGCTTCTTTAATGTCATAATAGTTAGACGGAAAAAGAATTCTTTGAAATACTCAGAGTTAACTAGCTTAGCCAATTCAATTTCTTCCGCAGTTTCAACTTGTAAATTATTCCAACTTCGAGGAGCTTTAATATTTCCTTCTTAACTACCTCTATCATTGATGGGTTCAATCTTCATTGGGATCATCTTATTTCTTAAGCTCCATCTTCTAATAAGATTCGGTGTATGCAAATTGATGGGCTCATCCCCTTAAAATCAACCACAATCCATCCAAAAGCATATTTGTAATTTTTCAGTATACCCAATAAATGTTTATCCTGCAAAGATGTTAGTCTACTAGAAATAATAACAGGAAGAGTTTCATGCTCATCTAAATATACAAATTTCAAGTTATCTGGAAGAGCCTTCAACTCCAATTTTGGTGGCTATATAAGAGATGACAACAACTTCATTTTATTTCTTGATAGATCTAGAAAACATGCCTGTTCCTATAAGTATTTGCTCTGCTCTAAAATCTGGATAGTGGTATCCAGCTAATTAGGAATGACAAGATAATCGGCTAGTGTTTTTCCTTCTTAAATATTCAAGCTATTTTTCAATGCAGTCCATAATTTATGTGGTCCATCTAAACAAAATATTTCCTGCACTAAAGTATCAAGAGAACTCACAGAAACAGAAGATTGATCATCATGAGGAAATTTCATGGCATCATAAATATTAAATTTAATCTTATGGCTATCAAATACCATAGTTAAAAACCCATCATACACATCAATTTTCGTTCTAGTTCCCAATAAAATTGGGACTGAAGTGGATGAATCTTTATTACCCATCTGTAAGACATAAAAATTAGCACAAAAAATTATATTATCGACTTGAACTAAGACATCCTTAAGAACACCCTTAGGATAGGCATTAGGTCGATTAACAAGTTGGATTGTAACATCAGTTTCTTTCAGAGGCCCCATATTCAAAGATTCATAAAGAGATTGAGGCATAACATTAATCAACGCACCTAAATCAAACAATGCTTTCTCAATTTTCAGATTACCTGTTTTACAAGGGATTGTAAACATACCTGGATCTTAATACTTAGGAGGCAACTTCTTTTAAAGCATAGAAAAAACATTCTCGCCCAATCGTACCTTTTCATTGCCACTAAACTTTCTCTTTGAAGTACAAAGTTCCTTAAAAAAATTAGGATAGCATGGAATTTATTTAATAGCATCAAGTAAAGGAATATTTACTTGTACCTTACGAAAAGTCTCCATAATTTCCTTCTCTTGCTCCTGCTTTTTTTACTTGGCAAAACGGCTAGGAAAAGGAGGTTGCACACTGAATTTAGGCATGACAATGTAAGAATCACCCTCATTTTTCTCTTGTGATTGCTTTGGAATTTCTTTCTCTACTTCTTCTTCAACCTGTTACTTAGAAACCTTTGGGGTAGGTTCCTTTAATGCTTTTCCACTTCGAAGTTTGATAGCACACACACTTTGTTTCGGATTCACCTCAGGTTGGGAAGGAAGTTTTCTTGAATTTTGTGCCTTCAACCTATTAATAGTAATCACCATTTAGCCCATTTGAGTCTCAAGATTTTATATGCTAGCTTGCATGTCTTGTTGGAATTTCAAGGTATTCTGCTGAAAATTTAGGATATTCGTGGTCAATATCTTGACTATGTCCTCCAAGGAATTATTTTTACCAGAACTTTGCCCCATTTCCTGTTACTGTCTAAGCACATAGGTGGTTTATATGGCTGAAAATTAGAACTTACTTGTTGTCCTTGATTGTTGCCATAATGAAGGTTTGAATGATGTCGCCAACCTAGATTATATATATTTGAAAACGGATTATACTTTCTTTGGGGTTGTCCGAGATAGCCACCCATTGCCTTGGCTTGTTCAACTTGGTCTTCTTATAGAGTAGGACACATATCTGTGAGATGGCCAACCATAAAATAAATACCCTAAATCTTAACTTCCTCTTTCCTAGATACCGCAAGTTTACATACCAAAAAAGTGAAATAACTTAATCTTCTTTCCAATGATGAAACTCCCATCTCATTAACATGTCTTGAACTATAATCATTTTGAACTCAAAATTATTGAGAGTTAGAAGCCATAAACGATATCAAATCCCATGCAACTACTAGTGTTTTAACAATTAGAGCCCCTCCACTTGTAGTATCAAGTATACTCCTCTCAGTCGATAAAAAACCTTCATAAAAATATTGAATCAACAACTAATCACTGATTTGATGATGGAGACAGCTTGCACATAGCTTCTTAAATCTCTCCCAACATTTATATAATGTCTCTTTGGTGTTTTGTCGAATACCATAGGTTTCTTTTTTAATATTGGCGGCCTTGGAAGTTAGGAAAAACTTCTTTTTAAATAGTTTCTTCGTCTATGCCCATGTTGTAATACTTCCAGTAGGTAAATAATATAACCAGTCTTAGGCATCATCCTTGAGAGAAAAGGGAAAAGCCCTCAATTTTATCTGTTCTTTAGTGACATTGTTAAGCTTCATCACCATGAAAGCAACATCAAAATCCTTCAAGTGCTTATAAGGATCTTTTCCCAATATGCCTCAGAAACCCTGATTTCAGCTCAAAAATATTGTTGTCACCTAGATTCGAAAAATTATTGCAGTGAGGTTGTTGGTCCTCAATTGGAGCAACAAATTGACATAAAGTGCGATTAGCAGCCATGTTCCTTTCTTTATGTCGTTCCTCTCTTAGTACTTGTCATCTTTCTTTCGTCTGTTTTCTTAATGCCTTTGATGTTTTTTCAATTTCAAGGTTAAACTACAAATTTTCATATTGATTTGAAGGTGTAACGTACATAAACCATAAAAAATTCCCTAATAACGGCACCAAAATTTGGTGTGTGCTATCTCCTACAACCAAATGTAAAAAGAAACCAACTTCCTGCAATATAAATTAATATAGTAGTGGAAAGTAAGGATTGTTCCCACGAGTAATTTAGACATTAGTAGTTACGCAATAAAAAAGGGGGATTTCAAATTATGAATTCAACAGAATTTAATTGGAATATGAAATAAAAAAATAACTAATAATGAAACATTAAGAACTTAACAATCAATAAGAATAAATCTTAGTTTCCAATCTCCTTCATTATTGAACTTGCATTGATCATGGACACTAAAATAATCAATTTATCGGTTAAACATTCGTCGTGGTAATTTCGTTACCTCTTTTCTCTCATGTTTAGTTAACTGAAAAGTATATTAGAATTAACCTTTATTAATCAACAACTTGGATACGATCTTAGATTTAATTAATTAATAGATTTACGAATTAAGAAAATCTACGAATTAGACTACATATGATATATATTTAGCCTAGAGAATTATTTTTCCTAGAATCATGTCCCTAATGTAGTAGACAAAAATCCTAGTCTCTACTTTTAATTAAAAAAATTGAATGTCAACCTATTTAATCTAGTAATTGATTGAATAAAAATCACACACTAGTTGCGTATCTAGCTGTAAAAAAACACACACTACTTCTCCTCTCCTGTGTAGCCACCTTTCTGTTCTATCTCCCCTATGTTTTGTTTTTAGCCATCCTTTTTCAGTCTTGCACCACTTCTCTTTTTCTTGGATACAGGTCTTACTTCGTGTTTGTGGATCTGCTTTCTTCCTTTTATTTTATGTAGCCCACATTCATTCCTTTTTATTTTATTTTATTTTTGTTGGGCGAGTCTTTTTCTTCTTAGGTAAGTCGTCACTTTTGTCTCTTGGTAGGTCCCCATTCACGTCCCCCTTTTACTTCTTGGTGCAGGTTATGTTTGCTTGGGTTTTTTACAGCCCACGTTGTTTGCATGTTCTCCCCTCTCTGCAGTCCAATTGCCTAAGGTCATATTACTTGCTCTTTCACTATTTGGCTAGCCAACTTTGTTGTTGTTATATCCCATTTTATTGGCCCCTTGGTTCGCTTAGTGAGGTGATTCACATGTCTTCTTCAGTTTATTACCAGCCTAATTCTCACAGATTCTACAACCTTCAAATGTAAGGCTAAAGCCTAAAAAGAAATCTCTAAATATGTTTCTGTTGACTATCACACAGATATCACTACACGAGGTCATGTCTAGTTAGGTTTAATGCCTGGTTCAGCTCTTTTTTTCACAAAATGTTTCCAGTTCTTTCTATTTGGTTCTAAAGTACAGCTTGATATAAAACAAGATTAATTTCCATAAGTATAACTTCAGTCCTCAAAATAAGGAAAATTAAGACACCAAAAGATAGAAAATAAAGACACTAACAAAACATCTTTGACAATTAAAATAAATATAGAACACATAAAAGTAGTCAAGACAGTAGAATTCAGGGTACAATGATGCTATTATGAGGTGTCTTTGGTCTTCTATCCTCAAACAATAACAAAATGGTGATTTTTGGTTTGATTAACAGCGTCATTTAAGGGCATCATGGATACTGACTTTTTTAAACAAACAAAGATGCTTGAAATATGGTACAATGATGCTATTGTGGGTTGCTATTGAATTTTTGAAAAGTATGGGTTCAGTTCCACTTAAGCTTTTAATGCTCCAAATACTCTACAAATGTCATACTATACTCATTTACATCATGTAATCTATTCAACTTTTCAATTTCTAATTGACCTTGTCCTTTGTGTAACTGATGCATACAAATTCTTGTGATAAAGTGATTGGTAAAATTGAAGCATTGAATTAGAATACTTAACAATTCAAGGATTGAAGTAGAGAATTGCATTTCGTTAAAAGGACATGGAATATATTTGTCCATAACTATAATAAACCAACCATAGGCACGTACATGAAAAAACTCTTCTTTTGGTGCTTTGATCACCCATGTTCTATCACACAAAGCAGATGGACACATGTATAAAAATTTTGTAGCTATCAAGTCAAGGCATTAAAATTAATAGCAATAAGGGGAGTTTCATCAGTTTTAAAGATGAAGAGTTTCTCCAAAACTAGAAATTAAGCCAAGCAATGAAAAGATTATAACAGTTGTACTTATAAATTATTGTATTCACATTTAATTGACCTGTCCCATATCAAAGTGATGTTGGAATAGAATCCTAAGGCCATAAATTCAAAGGAAACCTTCTAACTTATATTAGTATTAAAAACATTTCATAATCATGAAACATCTTATCTGATTTTTTTCTCGTATGATGTATTAAAGAAGTCAATTTATCATCATTTTAATACCTTTTAAACCATAGTAACTAAATTCCTAAGATAGATGTTAATGCCATATAGTTGTTAACATTCCAAGCTTTATTTAACATGAAGTTACACTTATTATAAGCTTTCTATATATTTCTCTTCTTTCCATGTTTTTCTAATGGAGATGGTATAGCAGAATTCATTCCCTTTCCTATTACTTATTGTTTGTGTGCTTCCTTTTTGTCTTAGGTTGTATTGTTTAGATTTGACCCATAAATAGTGGGAGATGAACATATTTAGTTAAAGGAGAATGATTTGGTGATGTAGAAAGACCATGGTTTTATATGGTGATGGTTTTTTACTGTTTAGGTCTTATGTGTGGATTGTTTTGGATTATAATTTAATTTTTTATTATTCTTAATTCTAGTTATAGTTTTCTTTTTTATGAGGTTCAGTTTCAGATGCTTTACACCTAATCATTTTAGATAATGCTTGCATCCTCTATATTACTATAGCTACTGGCACAAAGTTAGCCGATGGTTATTCCCTAGATAGCGTTATTGCTTCTTCTCTGAGAAAGAAAGTTCACGATTATTAGATTTTCTACCTCCACGCAGCGTTGCTCCATTAGACTTTTGCCTATTGTGGAAAATTAGTTTTACATTATTAATCTCAACTTTTACTTAAAAAGCTTTCATTTCTTTAAATAGAAATTAAATACCTTTATGAATATAAGATGGTACTCCATTGTCAGAAGACATAATTAACACCTGACAAAATAAAATTGACTTATTTCATAACATGCAATTGATGTACCCTAGTCAAATAAAACAATAATCCATGTGCTATATGTCATGCAGTAAAAGTTTGACTTACCAAAGAGACTATATTGACAGAGTGACTCTAGAATTTTCTAGAAGATTCTCCACAAGATTAAATTAGGTGTAAGACTTTGGATAGCATAATTGGCTTCTTAATTGGTAGAGTGATTAATGGAATATTTGTATATATGATTCTAAAGATTCATTGTAAGCTATTGGATAAAATTGATCATAACTATCTATTGAGGAATGGTTGTGTATAAATAAGCTAGGGTTTCATTTGAAACACACACCCCTCAATTGTAATGTTTTTTAGTTATAAGAATTTTCTCTAAGTTTTTCAAGGTCTCTTGTGTTTTTTTGTGTGTCATTTTTCATATTACTTAACTTCCGTAAAATGTTTAATAGATGTACTCTTAAGATGTATTTGTGAGAAGGTTGAACTAACATTTTAGCCTAAGAAGGCATTCCTAAGTCAATGAGTTTACTAGTACTAAACAGTTCACAAGGTTAAAAGTCTGAACCCATAAAAATTGGATGGGGGAGATTGTCACGTCGAGCACTATAATGGAATAGGTAGAGTGATCCCATATCAGATAGATAATAGGTGGTCTTGAAACTTATAAACATTAGCTCTACACACCTTAATAGATCGATCTTTTAGGAAGAGAGTAATGGGTCCATGGCAAAGTGGTATCATAGCAAACATTTGATATCATCTGATCCCACATCAAGCGCTACGTGTTATAAGGAATGAAAGTGGTAGGTAGGGTGGGCCTCCTGTGATAAGGGCATCACAAAGTTGAGTGGAGAAGAATGTCATGCCAAGAACTCCAAAAGAGGGAGTAGGTAAGGTGATCCCACATCAGATAGATAAGAGGTGGTTTTAGAACTTATAAACATAGGTGTTGCACGCCTTATCAGGCCAATCTTTTGAAGAGAGAGTAATAACCCCGTGACAAAGTATATCACGCCAAGCATTCCAAGTCAGGGAGTAGGTAGGGTGATCCCACAAAGGATAAATAAAAGGTGGTCTTGAGATTTATAAGCGTAGGCACTGCACAGCCTGATAAATTGATTTTTTGGAGAGAAGGTAATGGCCTCATAACAGATGTCAAAGAAAGTTCATATTTACAAAAGATAAAGTAACGTAAAAGTGTAGTAATAACTCTACCAAAGTAAGGGAAAATTGAAATAAATATATAAAAATAAATAAACATTACAAAATACTAACAGGTAAAACAAATAGATAATATATTGGAGTAAATGAAGTGTAATACTAAAAATTCTTATTGGAGAAAAGAGGTATTATAACATAACAGTCCCATTAAAAATTAGTATGAATTCTTACAAAAATCGGGTTAATTTAACTATATATTCATATGTATCTATTCAGTTACTGATAATTTTTATTTTCTATTTCTTAAGAATTTATGAGGTTGGGGAATGCTTGAATTTGGGTTCTACTAATGTTTCAGCTACTTTGATTTCTTTCTCTCTTTTTTTTACATAACACGAAGTCGAAAAAATTAAAATGTTCAATTTGTCAACAGAAACGGATGTATATATGTAATTCCATGGCACATGCATCGATTATTTTTTATTAGACAACTATATAATTTGAAGGTTATATGAATATGTGTGAGCTTCGATAGTTGGAAATGACCAAAATCTTCTGGTCTAACAATAACAAAGATTTTAAACATTCGATCATTTAAATCTATTTAAATTGAGGAAGGCAATTTTAAAAAAAATTGGAGTTGTAAGTTGTTGATATCTTTTATCATCTAAAATTATAATTAGAATTTATTGATGTGATTATATAACTATGTGATTAGATATCTAAGTATATGGATAATTATATACGAGTAATTTTATATATGATATGTCTACCACATTAAGATGTTAAGATGTTATTTTATTTTTTTCATTTTATAGCAAAAAAAAAGTAATATGGTTCGTAAACTATAAGTGTTAAGTTAAATTTATTTTATGAATTGTACATAATTTTTGATTGAATATAATAAATAGGGAGAGTTAGGGTGGGGCTCATAATGGGGATATTCCCAAAACTCTCAATGAAAAAAGGAAAGTAAGTGAGACTAAAAAAAAGCAACTTGGATTTAAAAAAAGAAATAATTTGAAAAAAACAAAAAGGAAGTAATTTCGAAAACTTTTTTGTATCAATAATCTTAAACTAATCAATCGAATATTAATTAATACATAATCGATGGAACATTAATTTTTAAAAAAAATTTTTTTGTTTAAAAATGAACTGTTCCGAGTGTTCTTAGAAATTCTTACTCCTACTAAATCATTTGTATTTATATATCAAAGGCTTATTAAAAATTAATAATGTGATTTTTAATGAGGATGATGTTACTTTTCATTCTTAATGATGACATGATATAAGTTGTGTCTGGGTCTTCCTCAATGACCAGGATTCAGTTAACTGAAATCTTGGGACTTTCAATTAATTAATTAATAGTTTTCTTTTTAAATTGAGCGACTTGTTGTTCGTCGTTGTCAAGTTGATTCAATGCAGCATCATAATTGGACATCCTTTTCAGAGTCCTTACAATTGAACGCCAAGTTGTTCACTTGAGCTTTGGATATTTCATGTGACGGTCCACATCATAAACCAGCAAAAGTCTTCCGAGAGAATTAGTAATATGAACCATCCCATTTTGCGGGTAAAACGCATACTTTGGTATAATTTTTATTTAAACCGATAAGTTTTTATGCACATACAATATCTTTGTACTGATCCACATTAAAAAAAAGACTCGGTTCGTTCGTGTAAAAAGTTATAGAAGTAGAATTGTTTTCATCATCCACTTAATTATTTAGCGACTTCCTAATCTGTCAGACAAGCAAAGACAAATTTGGATACCAACCAATGCATGCAGGCCAAACGATTTATTCAATTTCCTCCACCCATAGTAAAACAAATTCTTACTTTTGTTTAGTTCATATTTTCATCTAACTTAATTAATCTCGAACTTGTATCACTAATATATATTTATATAATATTTAAATAATTTCAATAATGACATATATTCTATCATAAAACATTTAACACTTTGAGACTTTCGGAAATAGTTGAATTCAAAGAGTTGTTTCAGGTGGACTAGCGGCTTTTTCAAAACATTTAGTGCCCGTTTGGATGGGCTTATTTCAGTAGAGCTTTTGTTAGTAGAGTTTTTTTTTGTAGAGCTTTTTTGAGAAGAGCTTTTTTAAAAAGACAATTGACTGTTTGGCTGTTATTTAAAAAAGAACTTTTTTAAAAGAGCTTCATAGAATAGATTGTTTGGTAACATCAAAATAAAAAGCACTTTTGAT
>JAOXYD010202065.1:0-21842 GCA_028565735.1 Pinacopodium congolense
TCTTAGGCCATTTGGCATATGTAATTTTTAAATTTTATTTTAAATTTTTGATTATTTTTATTAAAAATAAAATAAAAACTTATTTAAATAAATATATAATAAATATATCAAAATATTCTTATATATCTAAAAAATATATTAGTTAATAAATTATATCAATTATTTAATATAGAAACTTATTTATAAAATATGTTTTTAAATTAGGAAAAAAAATCTCCTTTCATTTTTTCTTGACAGGGACTTAAAACTGAAAAATCCCCCAAACATTGTCTTACTTTCAAGTCCTCCAAAACATGGAAATTTGTCTTAGAGGACTTGAACTTTTGCAGAGTCGATAACAAAATTCTATTTGATCGGACCTAATGTGAAATCAATTGGGAGGTATAAAACTGTTTTTTTTTTTTGGTTTCCTTGAAAAGTTAAAAGTTTAGCCATATTTACTTGAGCTTTGATTTTGATTTTGATTTTTTAATCACATAAATTAAAAAAATACATACAAAAAAACACAACAGTCAATACAAAAATACAACAATTATAACTTAATTAAAATTTTCCTTAAAAAGTATATAATTTGTTAGGCTAAAGTGTTCGTGTTCTATACACTTTCCAAGGTCAATATGTATAATATGGACACCATTAATGCAATATTATAAATAATCCATGTTAAAATTTCTATATTTAATCACAATACTTGATTGATGTCACATATGAAAAATATATATGATAAAACTATACAACAACTTTTTAAAACTAATGTGGAATATGTGATATTTGAGTATAAATATCATTACTTAACTTTGAAGAAGGCATGTCTTTCAAGAGAAAGCTGAAATAGTATGGTAGAACTTTCAAAACAAAATTTAGTACTTAAAATTTTATGTTTATTTCTTCAAAAATTCCTGTAACGAAAAATGTAACATCTTGTTCATCAAAACATATAATAGTTATGTTAAATTATTTTATTATTTAATTTTGAGTTCATACATAAAAATAAAAGTTATAAGTTTTTCGTTGTTAAAGAGAAATTTTACTCTTAGGGTTTTAACTATTTTTCTTTTTTTCTTGTTTGAACCATATAACATTGGAAGTGTTTTTTTAGGAGTTGTTTAAGTAAAAAAATTATTTTTATTCTTGAAATTTAATAATAAATAAAAATATCGTATAAAAACATATAAAATATATAAAATACATAAAAATAAGAGTTAATACTATGGGTAATTCCTGTGGTTTGTCAAAATATCATTTTAGTTCTTATAGTTTGAAAACTATCATTTCAGTCCTTAAAATTTTATTATTTTTTCAATCATCAGTCCTTTTGTCAGATTTTATTTATGTGGATCAATAAATTTTTGACATGTGTTCATACCATATCAGTAAAATTTAATAAAAGACTATGATTGAAAAAAAAAGTATAAAAAATAAAATGATACTTTTCAAACTATAAAAATTAAAATAATAATTTAAAAAATTACAGTCACTACTCGTAATATTAATTCTAAAAATAATAAAAATAATATATATTAATTTTTATATTTTAAAAAATAAAGCATACGAACGAAAAGCACCTTAAAAGTCATGATTCGTAATTTCGTACTCTCTGCATTTAATGGCAGTGTGGAAAAAGGGGCCGCAAATAGTAGGAGGTGGTGGGGTGAGTTAGTATTTTAATGAAAAGATGGTCAAAAATGGTGACAAGGGAAGCAACCAGGAAAGGAAGTAAACCCTTTGAAAGTGGACGGAGTCAAGTAAGATCTTTGCCCTTTTGAGAGTGTTACTGTTATATATATATTATTTCTTATTTTAATTAATTAATTATAATTAATTTGAACAGCAACAAGTTGTGGGCGTGGGATAGGGCGGTGGCGTGGTGGGGTCCGCCGCCGGTTAGTCGCCGAATCTTCTATTTCAACGCCGTAGGCTGTGGTCAGTTCATGACATCTTCTTGGTTGGTCATTTTCCACTAAATTTTGTATTTCCTCTGCTAGGCATCCTAGAACCTATCATCATTTCATAACCCAATCTTCATATTTCTTTTTTTTTCAATAACAATGATTAAATAATTTATAAATTAGAGTTAAATGCATTAAAAAAAATTTGTAATTTAATTTTAATTTTTATAATTAACTATATGGGTTTTCTTTATCTTTTAAAAATAATGACTTATCGAAATGTTAGATAATCAATTAATCATACCAATTCGCAAATGCATTTAAATCATTTCATTATTTTTCAATCTTCAACCTAAATAAAAAAATCAATTCCACATGTAAAAGGAAAATATAATGAGTGTAATGCATAAACTTTTAAAACACTTTCACATTCTTTATTTAATAATTTATTGAGTTAAGTAATTAATTAAATATGTGAGTAACTTGGTTGAAAAGTAACTTAATCTTTTAAAGCGAAAAAGAACATTTTGTCATGAACAACCTCTGATTACTCAATTAAGTTACACCAAATCAACTAGTAATTAACACCACTCATAACTTCAACTGCATGCGCATATACTTTTTATTTCTCTTTTTCTTTTTCTTTTCTTTTATTTTCTTTTTCTCTTTTTTTCTTTCTTTTCTCTCTTCTTCTTTTTATATACATATATGTATAAGATTAGAAATCAGCGAAGTGAATTATACTCACTTATTTAATTAACTAAGTTATTTATTTATTTATTCTGATGATATAATTATTTTAAAAGAAGTCACAAAATTACTCACTAAGTTGCATTTTATATATGGAATATCTTTCTAATCATTAGGTATCCATTATCCAAATTATAAAATGAGTTAAAAGTACTTAGTCATTAATAGTTACAATTAATCATATAATATTTTAAATTGTCAAAATCATTGAATTCAAAAGAAAATATGGAAAATAATAAGCATCAAAATGGAAATTTTTTTTTACAAGTTATAGACTAGTAAAATAAATTTTGATAAATTGATATACTATCAGACAATAAATACTCAAGTGTGCTCAAGTCATATATCCTTCCCCCACACTTAAATTGAACATTGTCCTTAATGTCCATAAATAAAAAAAAAGCATAAAATACGAGAGAAAGGAAACGAATATATCTGGAAAAATATGTAATCGTGGAAGCTCATTTGATGTGAATTGTAACCATCTGAAAAGAAAGGACAAAACATCAAAGTATCAAAAACTGAATAAAACACACAAAACTAAAAATAAACACTCCAAAAGACACTAAAAGAAAACACACCAAAAGCACTTCTTTAAGGTCTTTTAGTTAGACCTTAGCTTTAGGGAATTTTTAACCCAAGCTTTGGTCCAACACCTAATTTCTCATCCTCATCCTTGGTATAATGACAAACCAATTTTGTAAAGGTTCCTATACCATTTAGCAGGGTCTTTAATTCATAAGTCTTACCCTTGTTATAGCATTTTGTAAAAACTTCTAAGTATTCAACTTCTGCTTGCTTATCAAAAGCTAAAATACCTACGAAATCTTACATTGGACTCTTCATCTATTTTATTTTCAACGACCTAGAAACGATGCTTATAGTCAACAGTGTCAAAAATTATGTTACCTAAAGTTGATGCTGACTCACCATTCTCACTTGGTAACTCAATGGTTCTTTGATCATGCTCAGGCTGAGAAGGATTTTCTAAATGTGAGATGAATGAAGCCTTATTAAGCCAAGAATAATCAGGATGATCCATCTAACTAGTGGTACACTCGTCTATACACTAAGGATATTGTTGACTAGGAAAAGGTGAAGGTTGTTCAAAACAAGTTGGATTAAACCAAGATTAATCAAGTTATTCCTCATATGCAGGGGTATAGGTTTCATTGTTGTCAAATTTATTTATCTAGTCATTGCCCCAATTAATCCTAACTTCAGGCTCATACCATTGGCTATCAAGCCAATGATAATTTTGCCTCTATATCTTTTTGATAACTCAAGTAAGTTACCAAAAAACATCCCAACAAACAAACAAAGATGACAATAAAAAATAAAACAAAGAAATAAACTAAAACATGAAACATAAAACCAACACAGAATACAATAAAGAAAAAAATACAAACAAAACAAACTCTAGAATAATTGACACTAATATATCCCTAATATTACAATTCACTTCCCAAATACAAACAAAACAAACTCTAGACTAATTGACACCGATATATCCCTAATATTACAATTCATTTCCAAGGAAACTGCGCAAAAAACTTGATTGCGGTCGGCCATATACAACATTATCTCAAATTAATCTATCTTTCAACACACATTTTAACAATTAATTCAATACCAACTTTTCAACAAGCATATCGGTTAAATCAAGTAATAAAGTGGAGTATATTTAAGACTCCGAGTATTAATCCCATAAGAAAGTTTATATGATGTAACTACTAGGTTAATTGGATTACAATTATCTAGAGAATACTCAGCTTTATGATTTAAGAAAATAAATAACTAAAAGCTAATATAAAAAGCCTAGAAAAAATTCCAATCAATCGCTAAAGGGCTACAGATTGCTTTTCCTAATTTGTGAAGCGAAGCTTTGGTGGTTGATGATTTAATTGATGGATCAGTGATGCTTAATCCATGGTCTTTATTAAATCAAGGTAGTGCTATGGTTAATACACTGACTTATCTCTATTGGTCCTATCTTGAAGTTTGGTTACGCCTCAGACTTAGGTAATAGGCTTAAAGTTCAGGAAGTGAAGTCCTAAATCATCCTAATCTAATACTAGTACCCTAATGAATAACTAGGTCTTTAGTTATTTCTCTAATTTAAACCACGTTGTTTATTGATTTTTCTAATAACCTAGGTAGAGATTGTCGGATCCTATATTATTTGATGGTAATATCCTAAGTGATTAGTTCAAGACAAGCATTAAGTATTCAATAAACAAACATTAACTCACTAACCATGCATTAATCATAAATTAACATAATCAATCATCCATAAATGGATTCAACATGATAACTTAAATGAAATTAAATAATAAATACAACAATTAATCAAAGAACATAATAAATATAACTTAAGCAACAAGACTTTGATTAATTTAAAATAACAACAATAATACACAAATTTAAGATTTTAGAATGATCCAAATCACATCGTCATATAGTTATCTAACTCTGAACAACGTGATTATAGCTACTGGAACTCATAAACAACCTGAAAATCTTAAATTATAAAAAATTGAAAATAAAAAAAACATAAAACTACTTTAATATGAAAACTAAAGAAAGAAAATGTGTTTTGATCCTAAATCTGATTATTTAAAACATCTGGAGAGGCCCTCCTTATATAAGGAAGCCTCAGTTGCGAGTGGAGGAAAAAGACAACCGTAAATGTTGAAGATTTGAGTCAAGAATTTTTACTACTGTCCTTCAACAGTGATCTACACTGAACTACAATGACACCATTGAAGGATGAACAGCCCACCGTTAGTAGTCTACTTTTAACTCCTTCAACGGTGGTCTACAGTCTATCAATGGTGGCTATACAGGGTGTCATTACTGGTCCAAAAATCATAATCTTCTTGTATCCTTTCGACTAATCTCCAATTCTTCACATAAAACTAAAATTGAATCATTTCTAAACATTAATTAAGCAGTTAAGCACTAAAATAAGGGTAAATTAACATCAAATAACAACCAAAAACACTATAAATTTGCTCCCTAACAATCATCAACCTACAATTCCTTTCTTATCTCTTTTTCTCCTAGTCTTTGTATGTTAAATCTCAATATTAGGGGTTTGATTAACGTTATAGTTTGCTAAGTTTGTTTGAGGAATTATTCTTGAATTGTTTTGTCAAACTTTTATCTTATTGTTTCAATATATATATATATATGTTTTGTGATGGGTATTATGCTTCTTCTCTAATTAGAAATAAGAGATTGAATTAGGAAACTTAAGTTATGTTATGCAATGAGAGTTTGTACTATAATAGACTCATAAACTTCAAGTTAATAGGCAATTAAACAAAGATCCTAATTGCTTGTTAATTACCAATAAGATTGCTTTAAAACTAACTGAACAGTTAGGAAGATTTTTTAGAGATTAAGAGATTTCAATTCAATTCCTATCTAAGTTAATTAGGGGCACATGCTCAGATCTCGAGAGAGGGTACTAAAAACTACAGGGGTATCTAGGGTTAAGTATAACTGAATCAATAATGTAAAAGGAAGGAAAAACTAGGATAGAAGTAATTCTTAAGTATGTATAATTAATTTATCTTAACTTCACTACTATATTCTCAATTGTTAAATTGTTAACTTGTTAAGTTTAATTTAATTTTAGGTACATTAATTTAATTTTTTGCTTTAAAAAATTGCAATTTACAGTATTAGGTGACTAATCTCGATTATTAAGGGAACAATATTACTATACTACAAGATACGACTCGTATAATTGTGGTAGAATAACAATACAGATCCTCTTACATCTTTCTCTCCAAATGTGATACACAATTGTTCTTAAGGATATTCTAAAGCAAATAAAGTCTTTTTTAACTATACATCTTAGCTTTTATGCTCAACTAATAACATCTATCCAATTAATCACCAAGCAAGTGACGTTATTCATCCTCTGTATATTAGTCAAGATTAAGTTAGAATAGTCACACTAGAAGAATAGGTGAGTTACAGATTTAGACTTTCTCTTATAGAGTGGGCAATTGATAGATGAACTTCAAATACATAATTTATAACTATTCATTCTTTATGCATGATTATTAAATTCCTAATGAGATTTCAAATGGATTTTTGTGTGAATTTGATTAAGGTGTCTAATTTAAGTAATTTTGGTAATCTTAAAATTTTGGAGTGCTTCAGTTTGATTAAATTGAATTTAAGTTGATAAAAATTATGATTGTGTATGAAAAAGTTAAGATAGAACATAAAATACACTTGGTAGGATAAGATAAAGCGTTAAACACACTTTTCCAAATTAACTATGAAATATTAATAAAGATAAGGCATGACAGAGCGTAAAACGCACATGTCATTTAATTACCATAGGAGAATTACATGATTATTCATATAAGTTATTTAAGATTAGGTATTATGCCTAAGAATTGGCTTTATTACATGTTTGACCATAGTTATGAATTCTTGTCTATTAATGGATAAATTCCATAGGTTTTAAAGAATTATATTTAGTATTTTTACCCATTAAATAAATAAATTAGGTGGCTTAAAAGCTCTTTTTGCTACATTTCAAATTTATAATGATGATGGAGTTGTTAGATTGAAATTAAAGGGAACAGGAGCAAGAAAAGTGTAGAATAGGAGACCAATGGCTATTTTTGGGATTGATTAATGGCATCATTTATCCCAAAATAACCATCATTAAAGTCCCGGTATAGGGATTATAGTGGTGGTAGTAAAGTTGTGTCATTGTGCAGAAGTTAATCACCATTGAAGTCACTGTTAGACTAAAAATTTAGCAATTTGGATGCAATTAAACAATGATTGTAACCTCATTTTTTACCCTACTTAAAAAAACCTAATGGCCACCCAACGGACTATATAAACACTTATTTTCATCCCTTTTAAGAAGCTAGAATTAGAAATTTAGATCAACACTCATCTTAATTAGGTTTTCTCTTATTTTCTTCTCAATATTCCATCAATTTTTTGTTAGGACTTAAAAGAGCATATAAGTGGTGAAAACATTTAGAAATCAATAAGAAGTGACAATTGGGACTTAAAGGAGCATACAAGTGGTGAAAACATCTAGAAATCAATAGGAATTGACATTCTTCTTGTTGAGGTTTTGTATTTTCCAATTTTCTTTTTATATTGACTTGATACTCATATTTAATTCAATATACTTATTATGTCTTTATCTTTTGTTTTCTTGATGAATATGTATGCGTAACTTGTTTTGGCTAAGGTTAGAAAATTAAATGGGTTATGATCATATTGGGTAATTGATCTTTTTCCTTGAATGAAGGCTTATTTTGCCTAACTGAACTTGATCACCTAGGTTGGTGCCTTAGATAATTGAATTCTATGACCATTGATTTTAATTATTGGAAAATCAATTTTGTAACATACTTGAATCTAAGAGTAGATCAAGCCTTAGAGTCATTTGTGAGGATCTTAAATTTAACGAACTTAGATTCAGGCTTCTTGACATTCATGCCTTTTATCCTAAGTTACTTATGGACTAAGTAGGTAATTTGAGTTTAAAAGAGAAAAGATACTTCTATAACTATTAATAATTTCCTAATTAAGTGAAGTCCTAAATCATTCCTCACATACATAAAGAAGTTATTAATTAATTGAAATACGAAGCCTTAGCTTTTCTAGGAGAAGTCTTAATTCGGTGTTAGATTATGTTTTCTTTAGTATCATTAATTGTTCAAATTTTAATTTCGAATCACTTAAAACTTGATTGTTTGAGTAATTTGACATTAGTTGACTTGGTATTTGCACTTTGGTCCCTGGGCAATACAATATTTATATTAGTTTTTGACAAGGTGTTCTTGCCTTTTTATTGTTCCCAATTAGAATTGGATTGGTTTTGTTTATGTATAGAATATGACAAGTTTTTTGTTTCATTTCATGAGACCTAATTGTGAGATATTAGAATAAAATAGTGTTGATTATTTTAGATTTATTTTCTATTTCATTTGTTTATTTAATTGTTTTTGTTAGTTGGTTGATTGTTTTTCTTTCCAACACTTTAGCTTCAATTCTTAGTTGCTTTTTATTTGTTGTCTTTTTAGTTTGCTTTTTTTTTTGTTTATGCACACCCATGGTTAAAATCCCGAGATTTTACCATTAGATTATGAGATTAAGAAAACTACTCACAAGTTATGCAAGGAAGCTAGATTGGCTCATAGTACCAAGGTAGAAGAAGAAGAGATTAAAGTAGGGCACAATGAGGATAAGAGACACACTAAGAACATAGAGTGAAGGGAAGAAAATATTATACACCATCAAGATAATAGGAGGTAATTAACTATTATGGATCTTACTATGGGGAACATCAACAAACCCATTGCCAGTATTATGAGGCCTAGGATCAAAATAACTAATTTTGAGATACCCTGTAGCATCATCTTTATGGTCAAGTCATCTTATTTAGAGGATTATCTTTGGAGGTTCCTAAATTCCATCTAGAGATGTTCTTGAATATACGTGACTTGTACAATTAAAATGATGTGTCAAAGGATGCGGTTAAGTTGATATTTTTCCCATTCCCTTTAATAGACAAGGTGAGAGCATGATTGATCACATTACAGCTAGGGTCAATCACTATATGGGATGAGTTAATAAAGCTATTTTTGGCTAATTTCTTTCGACTTATGAAGATTTCCAAGATGAAGACGGAGATCATATCTTTCACACAGTATAAGAAATTGTTATAAGGCATTGGAGAAATTTTGGGATATTTTTTTAGTTTTATTTGATGCATTCTGAACTCTTGAATTTCTTACATCTCACCCTTTATTTGGATTGATCATAAAACATATGTTTTTTTTCTTTATATCTTGTATTCTATAATTATTGTGTAACAAACCTAATTTTTAACTATGTTAGGGCTAGTAAATGGTTTAATTGAGCTCTTATACATATTAGTATGTTGATCTTTATTTATTTAAGAGCTTCATCCTTTGTTATAACTAGCCACTTAAAATAGAGTAATAAAAAATTAAGGAGCTGACAA
The DNA here is from genome assembly GCA_028565735.1 of Pinacopodium congolense. Lineage (NCBI taxonomy): Eukaryota > Viridiplantae > Streptophyta > Magnoliopsida > Malpighiales > Erythroxylaceae > Pinacopodium > Pinacopodium congolense. The sequence goes on from JAOXYD010202065.1 coordinate 9,661, forward strand.
GTCAACCTTAATTGTTAGAAAGATTAACAAACAATAAGGTTTAAATCAACAAATGACCAAACTATGGTTAATTATGATGGTGTTAATCCTAAAACTGGGAATTTTTAGATTAAACTTATTAATCTTTATGCTTATCACCTAAGTCTATTGAATGACCAAACTGTAGGGTAAGACTAATAGAGAAAAGGCATTGTCTTAACCACAACATTATCTTAATTTTGTGAAAATGCCCTAGATTAGGCATCACAACCTTTTGTAACTTAACTAAACCATTGAAAGCTTGAAGCTCTGACAATTCATTTATATTTGGTAATTCTTAATTGCATTTTGATCTTTATTGCATTAATTAGAAGTGTTTAGTTTAGTTTGATACCCTTTAATTTGATAAATTAACTAATCTGAATTCTCTGGATAACTATGATTTGAGTGCCTTAGTACTTGTATGATTATTTTTCCACATGTCAATGATAACGAGGACTTAATTGAGTCCACTACATTATTTATTAATAGATTTACCTTTCATAAAGTTGGTTTTGAATTTTATGTTTAAAAGATCGATTTAGTTTTTTTAAGACTAGAAAACAACATGTTTTTAGTATTGTTTCTAGGGATTATAACTATAAACCATTATTGATCCCCACATTTTTCCAAAAAAATAAATGATGGAATTTTGATACAAACCTTGATAAAAAGCCTCCATTTCTTTTTCTTCTTCCCTCTAATGTCGCTCTGCCATTATTCACCACCACTATCCACCATTTGTTTGGTCCATTTTTTGACCAAATCCCCATCTTTCTCTAATTATTCTTCTCCATTTCACTCCTTAAACCCATTTAAACCCAAAATCCACCTTATTTCTCCAATTTTAACCCACTTTCACCATTTCTACCACTTTAAACCATTACCCTTAACATTTTGATATTTATTTCTTGGAATTTCTCCATCATTCCGGGTTAATTTTTGTACCATTATGTTCTATTCCTCTAGATCTTTCATTTGGTAACAATTGTATAATTTAACTCTTTTTCCAACAATAAAGGAATATTCCATTGAAGAGAGACTATTTCAATAAAAGTGACTAGAGTATGGACGTTGTCCTAGAAGGATTGCTCAACTACTAGCACTGTCCATTTCTCTATTATCTAACCAATCCAAATTTTTTATTGTTTTAATAATCTACTAAGGATCACTTGACTACTAGCACTCTCCATTTCTTAATTATATAACCAATCCAAATCAATGATTTTTTTAATAATTGACTAAACTAAACTAAACAACTAACTAACAACTTCAAAGCAAGTTAGTAGATTAAATATGGAAATGATGAAGTTAGGACCTAGATGATTAATCTCCATAAGACATTTACATGTTCATTATTTAAAATTGATTCAATATTTCCTAGATTTACTTATATCTTAAGATCCCTTAATTAAATTGTATTCTCTCCAAAGCAATTCATCTTAGTTGAATAATTAGAATATCTTCTCAATTAAAATCCCAATTGGATGCATTATTATGATTTACGAATCATATATTTTTTTCTAGATTTAAATCTAACTCAGAATTAAGTCTATCTCTAGTATCCTATGCAAGCCTTTTTACTTATAGATTGATCTATTCATATAAATTATTTCTCAATCTAGTTATATGAAATCAAATGATGGAATTGAAATTACTAATAAATAACTCTAACACAATATAACATATCCATAAATAATCCTAAGATAAAATCTGAAATTTTTACATTGATTCAAAGAAACAATAATTAAACACTACATCTTAAGATTCATATCATCTAGATCCATGGAGAATTTAGTACAAAAACAAATTAAAAGGTACAACAACAATCACAGAAGACAAAGAAAAACTCATTCTAACGAAGTACTTTATGGTTTGAATCGTTAATGATAGTTGCTAGAAATCTCCCTTCATTTGCAAAACTGGACGAAAATGTTTAATTCTCCTTCATTCGATGCTCCAAAATCATGTAAAAATAACTTAGGAATGACTATTGGTCTCTTAGTTGTGGCTATATGTCATCATAAGACTATTTCTATAAAAAAAACCTTAAATTGTGCTTAAATATTAGTTATGCCCAACTATTCCATAGTTAGAGTTATGACCATTGGACGAGTTATGGACAGGTTGCTAAGATCAAGACTAAGGTCACAACTATGATCTTAGTTGTGAACTTCACTTTTTTCTCACTTTGAATGCTACTTTGTCGTATAAAATTCCATTAGTTAGTTCGTGGTCATGGATTAGGATTTGAAACACACTAAAAAATCATCCTTCTTTCGCTTTTTATTCCCAAAACTCGTCCAACTCCTTCCATGAATAAATATGTCCAACATGATCTATAAAATCATTCATTTTTATCGAATTCAATGTCAACAATATCACATTCAAAGTTTAATACAAGTATGCACAATATTCACATGACAACCATCTTAAACCTATGATTATAACCAACAAATTATACCAAAGAGATATATAAAAAAAGAACTATTAACCATCTATTAGTGCATATTATAATGATTTTAGTAGTTTTTTAAGTTTTTCATAGATAGGTTTTCTATCAGTTTTTATAGTAGAGAGATCAAGTAGCAAGTTGAAGAGTTCTAAGACTAGATTCAAGGAATTAGATTGGATATACAATTTGGATAGTTCAATTTTGGTTGTATCGTATTCTCTTTATTCTTCTTGTATTTTAACTCTTTGCTTTCATCAATGATAATATGTTTTTCAACTAAAAATTTATTTTTAATGAAATTTATGCTGGGCCGAGCCAAATTGATTAATAGATAGGTTGGGTAAGTAAATGGATTAATTATATTATAATTGTTCTTTTATATATGAAGATATTCATTTGTTTAAGTGTGTAATTATCTATCATAGACTAGCCATCTAAGATAGAGTTTTTAGGAAACTAAGGATTCTAGAAATCTAACTTAACTACTGAAAAAGTCATAATTGATTCAATGAATGACCAAATATTGATTCCTTGTGAGGGTCTCAAATCTAGAATAGGTTTTTAGGTTTGAACTTCATTTTCTTTATGCCTATTAGTCTAAGTTCCTTGAATGACCAATCAATGAAATAGAACTAACAGAGAAAAATCTCTGACTTAGTCATACCCTAGATCTAGTCATACAAAATTTCCTTAGACTTAGTCAATCCATTGAAACTTGAACCTTTAGTTAGGCTTGAGATTGGTGAACCTTAATTTGTACTTGTGATATATTGCTTAGTTAGTAATTTAGTTAATTAGTAGTTTAGTTTAGTTTATCACCTTAATTTGAGATTTCTAGAAAATCATAATCTGATTGACCTTGTAGTTATATTAGATCCTTATTGGAACATTCTTTGGACTCAAAATCCACTATATTTCTTATTGATGGATTACTTACCTTTTGTTAGTCTCAAGTCAGAATTGTGAGTAGGAATAGTCCATGCAACATAACCAACAGAAAGATAGGATGGAAGGAATGATGTTAAGAGATACAATTTGGAACCACTAGAACTAAAGTGGTTATATATGAAGAAATAAGTTAAAGTGAACACTTAAAGACCAAGATATTAAAATTGCATAGGCTTATCTTTGTAATTTTTTGTTGTACATCTTATTTTTCCATTTTTAATGTTTTTAAGGGCTCAAAATCATGCTTATCTATCCATGATTAACAATTTTGCATATAAGTTGCATAATCAAGAGGAGATGTACATGGAAGTTTTAAATAATCCTTTTAATGCATCAAAATCTATTGGGTAACATGTTTGAAGCGTGTGTAAGTTAATATTTTCTTAAACTAAAGGTTAGGATACGTTTTAGAGCAATTTAAATGTAACAAGATGTGTTAAAAGCATGAACAACCAGTTTATAGAATGATTGGTAGACTAGTAGTAAAGTTAGTAGTCAATCAGTGGGTGGCTTTTGTAAAGACTAGTCAACTAGTATGGATAGACTAATCGACCAATATATTTGACTATGTGACAAATGGGTAAAAAAATTAGACTGTAATAGATAGTTTCGAAAAGAAAATGAGTGTTAAATGATTTTTTAATGCAATTCAACGACAATAAAATGAAAATTAAAAGATTTTCATCTATGAATAAGTGTTTTGGTATTTATGTTGTGTTTCAATTAAGTGAGAAGTGATTTATAGTGAATCAAAGAGTTTAGATTGAGCAAATTGAGTTATTCTTATGAGTGTTCCTAAAGTATTGTGTATGCATTCATTTTGAGGTTCTTAAAGGCCCTTTCTTAACACTTTGTTTGACCAACTTAAATCACTTTGTAGTATTTTATGTTCTTGGGCTTGTTTAATTAATAGTTGCAAGGGTTGGTGGAAACTAATAAGGAAGATAGTTATAAGGGTTAGTCTGGGTTAGTTTTCACCTATGACAAAGATACTTATGAAAGGTCATTTGTAAAGAAGATTGATACAATTTTTTTTTAATAAGTGGTTAGAGAGTAAATTCAAATATGGGTTGTATAAAAAGCCATTATAAATCAATTTGCATTTCTCTTCCCTATCTCTTTACTATACAAGTTTATTTTATTTCAAGTTATACTATGATATTGATTAAATATATTATTATATATTTTTTATTACAATGAAAGAAGATTATTTCAATTAGGAGAAAGACTTAGAAAAAGTTGAAGTCACTCAATTTAGCCCCTATCTTTAGTGTCATATAGGGCCAATAAGTGGTAATAGATCTAGGGCTCACTTAAAATTATTTTTAGAAAAATAATGGTTAAGAAATCATTCATGGCATATTTTTATAGTGAAAGCATAATTAGATCCGCCTATTTTGAAGATAAAAATTATGTTTCTTTTCATCTATAAGAATTGATTTTTAGAAAATTGTAATGGATGGCCCTTACATTCCAATAAAAAGATAATAGTTATAGTTAATATAGATATTAAAATAGCATGCCCTCACATTCCATAAAAAACAATAGTTGTAAATAATGTACATATTAAATTATCAAAGGATAAAAGTTACTGGGATGAAAGGGATGAAAGACTTGTTCCCCTTAATAGTAAAATTATACATGTTTTACTTTATGCATTGAATAAGGGATGAATTCAAAACGAGATGTTGTATGTAAATATGCTTATGAGATCTAGCTTACATTAGAGATGACTAATGGAAGTTCCAACCTAATAAACAAAGTGTAGAATGATTATTTGAAGAAAGAAGTGGCCTATATAATGATGAGAAACCCTCTCACCCAATTTTTTTTATTAATGATTATAGTACCTTCTTATTCAAATTCTAATGATGATGACGATGATTATGTTGGTGAGTTAACTTATGAAGAATTAGTTTAATGGTTAGGAACTGTGATTGCAAAAAAGAAAAAGTTATCCTTTAAATAAAAAAAACATTGAAATTTTTTAATGCATGTAAATTAGAAAATAAGAAGTCAAAAAATTAATTACAAGATATTATAGAATCTAAGAATGTAGATAAGGGTAATGAAAAAAATAGTTGACGAGAATGCTTCATTAGGAAAGGAAATATAAACATTTAAAGATTCCTTTTCAAAATTCACTAAGGGTTAAGATTATGGCAGTAGTAATAAGAGGTTTAATGTTTTATTATGGTTGCCAATGATGGTTGAAGATAACTGCATAATAGAGATGGAAAAATTCAACTCTTGATCACCTATTCTATTTATAGAATGTTAATTACTCTAATATTAAGACAAGTACTACTTCTAGAGTAGAGTTAGGATGAATGTGCTATGTGATGACTTTAAAGGAAGATGCCTTGAAGCAATGTTAATAATTTTTCTTACTAATTCAAAAAAAAATCTACTAATGGTGGAAGGAGTATGGTAAGATGCTACTTCTTTTGCTTAACATTAACTAGCAAGTAGACTGCTATAGTATGGATGTCGGATGGTGCTACTCCTCTAGTAGTGGATTGTGGGAAGGCAATAAATTTTTAGCATGGTGTTAAAGACGTGAAACAAGTGGTGACTTCTTATTATTGCTTTTGTTATATGCTATTGTAGTGCAGAGATAGTGTTATTGGCAATGAAGAAGTAGACAAACTAAGTATGGTTTCTATCATTATTAATGTGCAGGAGGTTACTGTTGTCAAGTTAGTTACAACTAGTGCTTGATGACAAATTTAGTCTATTTATTGATGGCAAGATTGTGGGTGATTTTTAGTGTTCAGTAGCATAAGTACAAATAATGGCAACACTAGAAAGTGTTGATAGGCAACTATTGACTTGCCACTAGCAATAAGAGGTTGTAAATAGAGATGACAGTTTCTTTGTTGGGGGCTTATGTTTACAATAATAAGACATCATATTTCGCAAAAAGGTTGGTAGAAGACTTGATGTTGGAATAAGAATGTTTGGAAATATGATTAAGATATTCTGGACCTACAATAAGATCGTTTTCGTATAAGGATAGCTTAAACCAAACGTAGAATAAGAAACTATTTATAAAGTAAGATAGAGTATCCTAATTGTGTAATAACCTCAATCTAAAGCTAAAATAAGAGTTATTTGACTATTATGTTGAGGTTAAATAAAGTTGGAATATGGAAAATTTTATTTCAAAAAATTGAAAAAGTTTCTTAATTGTGTTAAGATTAATAATTATATTTAATTTTAATTGAAATTATGGAAAAAAAAATTTAAATTTTAAATTAATTATTTCAATTGGAGTAAAATTAATAATTAATTATAATAATTTTAATTAAGATTTTTTTTAGGTTAGCTAGTTAATATGCTTAATAATTAAGGAAATTTTACTTCAATCTGATTGAAATAAATTATTTTGTTTAGATATCTATTATTTTTATTTTTTTAGAAATTGTTCCATTAGTGATTTCAATATAAGATCCTTGATTTGTTAGAAAATGCATTTTTTCTGATTACATTTGAAACCTTTTTTCATTTTTTTGAAAAATGAAAATTAATTAATAAAATAAAAATCAACTCCAAAGAGTTATACATACACAATCAAGTATTGTATAAGTAGGATCTATTATGTGAGGCATAACCTTCTGATATATATATCGAAGCTAAAGTAAAGATCCTAATGCTTAGAATTAAATATCAAAGTTCTTACATATCCATCCAATTTCACCTCACAAGTGTAGCACTATAGGATGATATTACCCACTCTTAAATCTCTTTCTACCTAAAGATGTCCCTTAGACTATCTGGTTCCTAAAGTAACTTGTCGTTGATGTGTTCTTCCCATTCTTATTTAGAGATATCCCTTTTACTGCTAGTTCCTGAAACAACTTACCTTTCATGTGTTCTTCTAATTCATAACCCAAAATAAGATGAATTAGTTAATATTGACTGGTTCTTGAAGTAAATATCTCTTATATGTTCATTCCTACACTGATCCAATGCTACAACCCGCTCCTGCTTACTCTTGATTCTTGAAGTAGTCCATCCTTGATGTGTTGTTTCAATTTATTTATAAAGATGCCCCCTCTACTACCTAGTCTTGAAAGTAACCTCTACCTGATGTGATCTACCAATTCATAGCTTATAATGTTGATTGGTTTCTATAGCTAACAACTCCTACATTGATCTAATGTTGAACCTACCCCTACCTGATCTTGCCATAACTAATGAGATATGGGAATTAAGGAAGGCATAACTTCTCATTCATATTATGGGTACATTTTGTGTTGAGATTTTAGGTGAACATATATAGCCTAATGTTAATTGCTAGTTTTAATGCTATACTATAAATATATGGATTGCAGATTTACAGTATAAAACATATCATTCCATAAGGATTAGGATTAGTTTTAGTTATCCTCTCTCAAGGTCTAACCAAGTGCCCCTAAATGATTTAGCTAAGAAAAGAGTTGCATTCTCAATCACTCAAAACCTTACCTAATTGCCTAAATAGTTATGAAGCAATCCTCTAAGAAATTAATCAATCAATTAAGAGCTCTCTCTTCAAATAATTAATAACCTGATGTTTATGGGTCTATTAGGGTGCCAACTATCATTGTACAACCTAACACTAATTTCCTAATCTAATCTCTCGATTTAAACAAGGAATAAGCATACTAAACACTATAAACATTATTACATTAAATCAATAGGATAAAGGTTTAAACAATATATCAAGAGTAATCCATAAGATAAATTTAGCTATTCATATTGTAAATGAGTTCCCCAACAATCAAATTTCTCATAGAAAAAAGAAGAAAAGAAAGGAAAGAAAAAAGATGAATTTTGACAATCTTCCTTTTCTATCCTTAATGAAGAAAATCCGAAATGTTGGTTGTTCATGATGTTTCCCAAGGTTGATATTGTTTTCTCCTTTAGATAGCAACAATTCCTTGCCTCTTTTTGTATGTCCTAAAACATTCCTTGGTGGATCTTATGTTTTCTCACCCTTCTTATGACTAAAAAAACTTTAAAAACTTGAAACATGTCCATCTCGCGAGATGATTTAAAACTCCATATCCCATGATCTTGGAAATTCCCACGATCATGACTTCTGTTTTTTTATTTTACTCTCCTTCTCTTCTTTTCCCCCTATTTTAACTCCAAATGATAATATATTAAACATCCATAAACATAAGATGCAAAACATGAGCAATATCATCACTTAGAACTAAAACCACATATACAATAACAATAACATCAAAAGAACATAATTATAAGTTTTAAACATAACATCACCAACCTAAACACTTAAAATAACACAGCTAACAGCAAAGTAAACATATCCTAATGCCAAGCTATCCACTTTCCCATACTTAAATCTTTAATTGTCCCCAAGTAATACTAAATCACAAAAATGAAACAATGAATGATGGTTTGAATATAATAATGGCAAGAAATTTTATGGAACTAGCTTGGATAAGAACATCAATTATTCAAGGAGATCAAAAACATTTACTTATTCCATTCACATCATGAGTGTCTTTAAATTTAAAATGCACTTTATTAGAACATTAATATCATATTCTCAAATTCATTGCATTTATAAGCATACACTATGTTTTAATTACCAAGTGGAAGGTAAATTATTACTAAGTAGTCACTCATGAAATGTTTCGATATTAAAAGAAGATCCATAGATTTTCACTTTTTTAAACTTTTACATTTATTAAAAAAAAACCTACTCTTTTTACTTGATTTTGTGCCTTTTATGGGGCACACCTATAGTTACTCAATTAGGTGATGTTCTTTTAGCTTGTTTGGAGTGTCAATCTAACATTTTTCTGTAAAGTTCACGTCTTGTGGGACACACCCCTAGTTACTCAGCTATATGAAATCTCATAATTGGTCTACTCTTAACTCATTTTTCTTTGATTTTGTTTTTTTTTTTATAATTTGCTTGAGGAGTTAGCATAGTAGGAATTGTATTTGACACACTTATTTCTTTTATAATGTGAATTTATATCACTTCTTCCTAACCATTTTTCTTCATGAATGATCACTAATACAACCCATCAAATTAATATAATAGAAAGTGAATTTAAACAAAAGGGGCCATCATAGGTGTGCAATATCTCAATTAATTTGAAAATTCAATAGAAAGAAAATCACATGTAAACATCACAAGGTAATATTTCTTCACTATATGCTTGACCTTATTCTTAGTTAAACCTATTAATTTCAATTTCAAGCCAACTATGAACTCAAACATATGCACACATCTAATGCAATTTTCACATCATGAAAAAAATGAAAAAAATATAGAAAATGCTAAAAAAATGTAAGAAATGCATGCTCATAATCAAAATTTCATACAAAATGCAATGCATATACTACCGCGCCATACTTTGACAACATATTTTTCTCACTACATAAAGTAGGTATATAAACAAAGAAACAAACACAAAATAAATAATTAAAAACAACATGGAACACACAAAATCAAACTGATAAAGGCAAGAATGGCTAATGGAGAGTGTAGTGGATACAGTGTTAGGGAGGGAACATGAATGTTCTAGAATTCCAAAAACTTAAGGAGTTTCATGGTTTGGTATCATTGTTACTTGAGCACTTGCTTCATTCGTGCTATTGTTGCATCCATATGATTCTCCAACCATCTTTTGTTTTCTTCCACAAAATTGAGAACTACTTCCCACCCTACTCCTTCTTCAGAGATATTAGATGATGTGTCACAATCCTCTTGGGGTGGGGCTCGAATGAGGATGCTTGAGATGCTGATGTTGCTTTCCCTTTCCTATACTTAAAAGAGGTTCAAGATTTTCGTTTTCAAAGCTCTATAACAAAGAGGTTCACGATTTTAGATTTAGGAGCTCCATATTATGGTGCTCCAAAATCTCATAGCAATGTAAGTGGACCTCATCAAAATATTCACAATCAACAAGGGTTAAGCCATCAACATCCACACTATAATAATAAACAAGAGTAGAAGAAATGAACTCCATGCCTAAATAATTGTTTTTCTTATTGACATTAGAAAGTAAGGAGTAAAAAATGTGATTAAGGTGTGCACACCTTATGTTTACGATCCATGCAATATAGAAAAAACAATTCTTTAGAAAAACACTTGTTACTTTCAATTTTATTAAAAATAATGTGGCACATAAATTTTTATAACAACAAGTTTTTTTAGCTCTTGAAAACTGAATTCGATGCATTTTAAGAGTTGAAATCATCCTTTCCCATAAGATTTTTTTAATATGTATCCACAATAAAATGATCGTAAGTCAATGATTTTAGTTTTAAGAAAGTAAAAAATGTCACACATAATTCCATAATCTAACCTGTACGCTTGATCTCTCAAAAGAAACTAGAAAGCATCCAAATTCTTTGCATCATATTAGAGTATGGAGAAAATTTCCAGTGTTAACTCATAATAGATAGTAAATTCATTAGGAATGAATTTTCTCCACCAAATTTTTATAGCCAAATTCTCCTTCAATCCTAATTGAGCCAATAATTCAAATTTGAAGTACCTAGGAGTGATCAAGCTCCTAGATTTGAGAGTCTACCTTTCCTTCCTCTTAGGTTTAAATTGGGAGTGGAGCCCCAAAATTTCTAGCTATGTCGCGTAATCCTTATCCAGGCACTTATTGTTTCCTTTTGTCTATTTGTTTGATGATGAGTAGGTTCTTGTGAGCCTTGGAGATAAAAAAAACTATAAAAATCAATAAGAACGAGAAAGAAAATGTAGTTAGACAGAGAAATGATGAGCAAAGACACCAAACTTGTGATTTAGGTGTGTAAAGTGTAAAAAATAAGAATAATTATAGAGTGTTGATGGAAAAGTGAAAGAAATCACAAGATTTTGGTATAAAAATGGAGTATTTGGTAAGTTTGTGAGGTGGGTGGCATGTTCTAGATAGAGAGAAGAGTGAAAAAGATGAAGGAAGAAGATGAAAGAAAGTGAAAAACTACGGTTAAGTGGAAGCTAGCATGGCATGCCCACAATTGTGGGATCTTTTCTATCACAATCATGGGAATCCTTATGATTATGGGGATTCCCATAATTGTGGCTTTTCAACCTTCAGAATCCTTATTTTCCTCTTGTTTTTTTCCCTCTTCCAAGCTTTGTTCTAAGACCAAACTTTAAAGCAAACACCAAGCTCTCCAATGATCAACTTAAAACCTAAAATCCAAAAGAAAAACAAGTAAAAAGAACTCAAACATCAAATTGCAACAACACACATATGAATTGACAAAGAAAAACAAACTAAGAACATGACATGATAAGTTTAAAGTCACTAGTTTAACCATCACCAATCTCATCTTGAAGAAATAAGAGAGAGAAAAGAGATCACTTCCCTTTCTTGTGAGACTATCCCTTAAAGTTAGGGTTTGCATCTTTGGCCAATAATCTTGAATGTCTCTCCTTTCTCATTCTCCAGTCCTAAGGCATGTTGAGCTCGTTGTAAGCTACCAAATAATAAAATACCTAACTAAGTAGTTAGGGCAAGTCAGGGTCGATCCCATAGAGAGCTAGAGTGTATTCCTATTTTTAATGTTGCCAAAAAGAAAATAAAGCCCTTGGAAACAAAGACATCAAAACTAAATACTAAAAACAAACAAAGAAAAATAAACAAGAAACAAGAAAGCTGGGCGGAAAATATGTCAAGGATTATAGACTTATAATCGATCATCGAAATAGATAACTTGCGATTAGTGTAAGATGCTAGCCTATAGGTTCAAACAAGCTCTCAAACCCTCAGTT
>JAOXYD010202073.1:0-21839 GCA_028565735.1 Pinacopodium congolense
TAATCTCATTTTGGTTTTCAAAGTAAAATCGGTTTAAAGAACACCCATTTTTAATCATTCAACCAACGAACAACATTAGGCTCCTTTAACAAGCTTCTAACTACATTTTTTTTTTAGAATTCTATAATGAACCTCATCTTGTATAGCCTTCCTTATTCTTTTCAACTAACCCTTATGGAAATTGCACCTTAAGAATTCAATAGGCACCATTTTAATTAGAAATTTAAGCTACATTCAACATTTAAGTCCATGTATGAACATGTGCAACCTTATGCTATAAATTAAATCTTTCACTGTTAATTAAATCTTTCATCAATCTATCTTATTTCAATGTTGAGTTTCAACATATTTTTTGTTGCTTTCTCTCCAAAGAAGGTATCCTATTGTTAGTCAGTTTAAAACTAAATAAGCCCAAATAAATCAATAAATTATCGTGCAAATTAAAATTAATTCAAGACCAAATTTTAAGATAAGTATATAAGTGAACTTGTAATAAACTTGAGTTTTTTTTAAGACTCCAGATGTCAAACCTACGAGAAAAATACTGTGAGTACTAGATTACTCGAATTACAATTATCCAGAGAACTAAAGGTTGTGAATTGTGAAAGTTAGAGCAATTAAATATACCTAAAAGCTTCCAATCAATGTAAAGGAATTCAAAATACATTAAATATTACCAAATTGAATTAATTAGCCAAGGATTAGGTTTTCATCACTTCAATTATGTTATAAAAGTGTTAGGCTACCTAATATAGGGTATCTTTATGGAGTCGAGACAAAGCTATAGTAAAGATAATGCCTTGTCTCTACTAGTCCTAACCTATGGTTTGGTTCAGCTATAGACTTAGTAATAGGTATAAAAATTAAGAAGTTTAACCAAAAAAATAACTTATTTCTAGATTAACACTCTCATAATTAGCTAAAGTTTGGTTATTTATTAATTTAAATCATGTTGTTTATAGATTCATCAAACAATTAAGGTAAATTTCTCATATCCTTAATCATCTAATGTCTTGATCTTAAGTGGCCAAATTAAAACAAGCATTAAGCATTTAAGTAAACAAAGATTATCATCTAATATGCATGAGGAACGTAATCAAAGCATATAATAACCTATCCTTAGCTGAAAATCATATTAAGAACACATATAAATCAAAGAACAGTAAGAATAGTTGCCAAGAAACATATTCTTGAATATATGTAACAAAGGAGTATATTTTTACATATATTCAAGAATATGTTGCTTAATATCCTATTAAATATGCTCTCTAATACCCTCCTCAAGAGTTATCTTGGGTGCTGTTAATTCCATATCATCAACCCTCTTACTACCTTAAAGTGGCCTCTAAATTATATTGTGCCAAATCCCTCTTATTCAAACATATTGCCATAGCTTTGGAGTAGAATAGGTGATGGTGGATGCAATGGTAGGTTGAATTACAACCTCACCTTTGGAAGAAACACTTGCTCCTTTAAAGATCCTCATAATTAGGCATAAGAAGCAAAACTTCTTGTCTAAGTTATGAAACGTAACCACATTATGCATAATCTGAAGAATAAAACCAATTAACTATAAGTCCTCAATAATACCTAATTAATGAAGCATATTACAAAGGATATATGTGTCAGTAAACCTAATCTCATTTAATCAAATAGCCCTAAAAGTCACATTAGCATGTAAGAGTGCCACTATAATTTGATCTCTAACACTCAAATGCAATGTAGGATATCCTTTTCTATTGGGAGGGCTAACCAATCCTAAGGTAACATAAGCCTTAATAATAGAGAAAGAGGTATCAGATATAACTAAATCACCTTGCAATCTATCATCCTTATTCTCATATACGTCTCTTATATCTAATACCCCTATAAAAGTAGAAAAAAATGAATGAGTAATGATAACGTGGGTACCTTATACCACTAAGCAGATGTTAAGTTCCTTGAAGTAATCCTTCTCCTATATATTAGAGAAAATTTCCCAAACCAATATGGGATAGTATGGGACAACTATCATCAATATTTGGGGTTTGAAAGATGCTTGATACATTAAACACCATATCCAAAAACTATGGCACAAGTCTCTTAACAATGATGTAATTAGGCAGGTGTGCCTCATACCATTCAGAGTTCTTTTAAGTTGTAAACTAAGAACTATTGAATGATGTTTTGCTCTTAAGCTAATGGAATCTATTAATTGTCTAGGTAACATTGGAGTGAAAAGTAGCGAAAATGCAATAAATAGACACCAAAGATGGATTTTAGTGTAGAAATGAGCAAAAAATTGGTCTATAAGGGGTTTAAGGTTAGACACAATAAATAGGGAGTATGGAAGAAGAAGAAGCCGAATAAAAATGAAATCGTGTCATGTTTTTTCTGTATCACAGACATAAAGAGCCATTTCTCAGAAGTTAGACGAAGTTGTTTATTGCTACCATTTAGGTCCTGAAACACACTTAAACTATGGTTTAACAGAGTTAAACACCACTATCTAGTACTTGTGTTTATGTTCTAAAAAACAGTTCTAAGCATAGAAAATTCACTCAAAACCTCCCTAAATTAATCTTAATTCAAGGCCTAACAATGACATGAAATTTGCTCACTGAAAACAATTAAAACTAAGGAAATTAAGCCAGAAGAGATTGAGACACACCTAAAAGGAAAACTAAACTAAAAGAAAACAACTTAAAGTCACTTAGGAAAATTAAAACAAAACAAACTTAACTCTAAGAAAACAACCTAAGGGAAACCCTAACACATTAAGGCTAAAGAAAACATATGAAAAGATAAAAACAATAAGATCCTCAAGAAAAAAGACTAAACACATAACAAGAATAAAAGTTTCATACATACTAAAAAAAATAAAGCTTAAGAAAATATTTTAAAAACACATTAATTAAAATGAAATTAAAACACACTAAACTCTAAACAAGGATTCCTAAAAGAGAGTTATAAAATAAAATCACATTAAAACCAAAGGAAACACAAATTTGTATAGAATTAACTAGAGAACACACATCCTAAGCATACCAATAAAATTGAACTCAAAGAACACAAAATTGAAAAAAAAAAAAGATCCTAATTTTATCGTTGGGTTTGCTCCCAATAAGTTCTTGTTTAAGGTCTTTTAGTTGGACCTTTTTATTAGGGAATTTTCAATCCCATCCTTGATTTAACACCCAAAACCTTAATTTTATTCTTTAGCTATGGCCAAGATAAAGTTCCAAGGGTTCCTATACCTTTAATCAGACTTCTAAATGCATCATAAACTTTACCCTTGATGAAATATAGATTAGAACTCCTCTCCTTGACAAAATATCATGTCCAATATCAAGAATAACAACTTTAGGCCTAGGAACAAAAGTTTTTACACTTAGAAAATCAAAGATCTCAAATGGTACCTTAATTACTTCACTCTTGACGACCTCATCATAAGCTTCCATTTCACACTCCATTGGCTCAAATCATGTTCTTCTAATGCATTTAAAGGGTCTTCCACATCATTAGCTAATTGAACCATATATTTAACAATAGATTCACCACTCTCAAAAATTTCTTCATGGTGCGCAAATTTTTCAATTTCAAGAGTTTGGTTATTGATGTAAGCACTCATCCACTTTCACATTATTCAATTCAAATGCAATTAAAAGCTCTTGCTCACCACTATTTATATCAAAAGTATCTATCTCCCTTTATTCTAATATAGTGAGTTGAGGAGGGTAAATGGGACAATTTGTTCTAAGGGATTTTATCAATTACTCCCTCTAATTAAGACAAAAGGATTTCAACTCTCCCATGGTGGATTGACGTCTAGATATTCTCTCAATGATTAAATCACAAATTCTTGATTGAAAATCATTCTGAGGCTCATGTGGATAGGAAAATAATGAAGGTTGCTCATAATAAGGTGAACTATACCTAGCGTAAATAAAATAATTCATTGAATTTAGAGGCATTTCATTAAATTTTTCATAATAACCATTGCCCCAATCATTTCCTTCAACTTCAGGTTTATACCATTTGCAATTTTGCCAATAGTCATGTTGTCTCCACATCTTGTTAATGGCGAAAGATAGGCATCAAAAGATGTCCCAAATACAAATCAAAAGAAAAAGAAATAAAGTCAAAGAATTTAAATACAAACATCAAACAAAGACAGAAAATAAAAACACTCATAAAAAAATATATAAAAGAAAAGATAAGCCTCAAGAATGATTGACGTTGATATATTCTTAATATCACTAGATATGTTCCCTATCAACAGTACCAAAAACTTTTTGTTACTTGATCTGATCCTAAATAAGGTCAAATAAATCATTCAATTATCATGAAAATTAATAGAACAACTTTTACAGCAAAAATATCAATCAATAAGAAATAAAGTGCATTATTTTTAACACTTTGAATATCAAACCAATGAGGAAAATACTGTGGGTACTAGGTCACTTGGATTATAGTTATCCAGAGAACTCAAGATTACGAATTATGAAAGTTAGAGAAACTAAATAAGCCTAAAAGCTTCAAATCAATATAAAGGAATTCAGAATGCCTTAAAGATTACCAAATTGAATTAATTAGCCAATGTTTAGGCTATTAACACTTTAATTGAGTTATGAAAGTTAGAATGCCTATTCTGTGGTATCATTACTAAATCAAAACAATGTTATGACTAACACAATGCCTTATCTCTACTGGTCCAATCTTATGATTTGGTCCACCTATAGACTTAGGTAACAAGCATAAAGATTAAAAATTATAACCTAAAAATAATTGATTTCTATATTAACTCCCTCATAATTAGTCAAAGTTTGGTTTGGTCATCCATTGATTTAAACCAAGTTATTTTTTTAAGTGGCTAACTTAAAAAAAATTAACCATTCAAATAAATACATATTGGATTATCATCCAGCATGTATTAGGAACTAAATCAAAGCATATAATAACCTATTTGTAGCTTAAAATTAGATTTAAAATAGATATGAATCAACGAACAACAATAATAGGCCTTAAGCAACATGTTCTTGAATATATGTAATAATCGAGTAAGATATTAACACAAAATGAATCTCAAAAGTGAAATACAGCTCTCAATCAAGTGTACAAACTCTTGGAATCCTTAAAAACAACTTGATATATCCAAAATACCAACCTGGGAGTGAAAATAGAACAAAATCCTAACACAGAGAAAGAAAAAATATTTAAATAACTAATTTTGACTACTAAATCTATTCTTTCTCTCTTTGTGAAAATGGATGCTAGATGTTAATACGTATGTTCCTTACAAGTTGTTACATCTTGAAACAAGTTGAAGCTAAATTGGTCAAAGATCTAGCTAGAAAATTGTGATTGACTACTTAAACGACACTTAAATTTGACTTAAATGGCTCCATTTAGATACCTACATTTAACTCCTAATCTTGGCTAAACAATGGGTGCATCAAACCCGTGTTTAAGTCTTCAAATTACATCAAACTTAAAATTTCTAAAAATTTTCTCATCATTTAACGGTTAATCTGCAATTTAAACAATTCTAAACATAGTTTAAACGTTTACACAATAAGATAAGGGTGAATTTACATCAAATAACCATGAAAAACTCTATAAAATGAACCCCTATCATATACTGCATAGCTTATAAAATTCTCAGGATTAATCTATCTCTTTATATGGAGTTTTGTAATTGTAAATCTACTTTATCATACGTAGGCAATCTTTTGGAGGAATATGAACATTGCATAACTATAGTATCCTATTCCATAGAACCTTGGAAAATAGATAGCTAAAAAAATAGATGATTAACTGACTCATTATCTAACCTGTATAAAGAATAACTGACTGATGTACTAAGGAATTTTTTTAACCTATCAAGGGTGCTTAACATAGCCTTCATCATTAGTTAGAGAATGAAATATGCCTGGGGGTTTGCAAATCAACAAAAACTTAGCACAATTTGTTTTCACGTAATTTAACCTATCTTTTGTCATAAGGATCAACAATATATGTAATAACAATAAAAATTCGTGTTGCTATTTTTTCGTAGGATTTTAGACTTAGTTGTTGATCTTTATATATGAAAATGAGTTTATACGGATTGTTATGTAAACTTGAAATATGATATTCAATTTATTTTTTAAAATAAAAATAAAATTATCCTATTACATTGATTTCCGCTTCTTAATAACTAGGTGATTTTATGTCATAAATGTTAACCTTCACTTTAAATGATAATTAAAATTATGAGTATATTAAAATAATAATAAATAAATTTATGTATTATGAAAAAGAAATATGGAGTATAAAATGCATTTTCCAAGATAATGTTGAACAAGATCGTATGATTGTCTATATAGGGTCAACTAGGGCTTCCTGTTGTCTGTAAAGGATAATTTATTTTGTCATGTGATTGTGTGCCTTGAGTCATAATTAAGATTGGTTGAGCATACATTATTTAGTGTTGATTTAATTGATTTGTACTTAGGTGCCTAAATGATTTTTTACTATTGTTAGAATTTTTTGTTGTTGTTGTTGTTTTATAGACAATTTGCTTTATGATAAGTAATTGTTCAAGTGCGTGGGAAATAAAGTGAGTAATTTAGATGGGTTGTATGTTTCGTTTTGCCTTATACTAAGGCATTGTTTTATTCCCTTTTTTAATAAAAATATACTAGTTCAGGATATGGCATCATTTTACTATGTTTGACGTGTTTTTTTACTCTTTGAATTAAGTGATCTTAAGATGATTTATGACAGTTGAATGATAAAACTATTCAAAGACAAGATATTAGGGTTTTTAACCCTAGCAACTATCATATATATGGAAAGGAAGAAATTAGTTAGATTTTTTCTTTGAGTTTCGTATTCTTTAAAGTCTTTTTAAATGTTATGTGATTTAGATTGAGTGAGTCTAGCATAGATTCAACTGCACTTGAAGAAAGAAGGGATTCAATTTGGATTTCAAATTTTGGGTCGCATAATTTCTCGACTCTTTCTTTTCTTTCTTACTGCCACTTTTTTTTCGATTGATAAAAATGAGTTTTCCATTTATATTCTAACAATTATTGGATTACATGTGGCTAAAATATTGTAGCTGAAGCTAGGTTATTAACTAGTTTTTTTTTTAATTTTGATCATCTGTTCTTGTATATCTGAATAATTTTTATCTAATTAAGTGCTTCATTCATCTTTCTTAAGATGGCCACATATGTTACATTCAATAAATAATTATGAGATCTATGATCATTGGTTCTTATTTGTTTGACCATTAGTTAGACAACCTAACTTGATAGGCAAATGACCAAACTTTAATTCAATGGTGAGAATTTTTTCAATCTAATCCTCGAGATTTAAGCTTCTTATGCTTTTTCCTTTTATGAAAATTTATTTTCACAACCAAATAAATAGATTAGAATTAAGAGAGACAGGATATTATTATGATCATTGGTTTTACTTTGCTTTGGTCAAATTACCCTAGATTCTTTTGGACTTGGTTAACCTATTAAACACTAAAACCATAGATAAATTTATTGTTAATAGAACCCTTCTCATCATAAGCTCTTGTTTACATTAATTAATTATTTATTTATTTATTTTGTATAATTTTTAAAAATTTTCTTTAAGGATTTCTTGGATAATTAAACATTTTTTGAACCAGTGCTTGTTGTACATCTTGTGAGATTATAATTGGACTTATTGTTCTTTATTACTTATTGATGGGTTACACTTTCGTTTAATTACAACTTAGGAAAAACATTAACAATTTGAGACCTAAAAGGTGTTTCCTTATACTTGACTATAAACTTAGACATTGAATTTAGATAGGGATTTTTTGGTGCTTTCTTAAAGTTGAATGGCACCTAGGAGGAGGTAAATTATATTCTTAAAACTTTTCGCAAGAATGCCAAAGTTCACTTTAAAATCTTCAACATTAATGTAAATAATGGATTTTGGAAAAATAGATAACAATTATGAAGCATAGAAAATGATTCAATTGATTTGATAAAACAAACTAAATGAGTAACATCATGATTAATTTGATATTCCAACGACAATTTATTTTATTAGAGAATCAAATCAAAAATAACTAAAAGTAATATGAAAGCAAAGAGAGTAAGGAAAGAGTGACACCACTAATTTATTCTAATTCAAAGTGATCCACTTGCTTCAACATCTAGTCTTTAAGACCATTGTCGAGATTTTGTTATAATATCAAATAATAAAAATACAATGTTAGAAAACAGCAGCCTTTCTAAAGGCTTAAGTTAAACCACTCCATTTTTAAGGCTAAAGAATAAACTTTCTGAAAAACAACCTCCCACAAAAATACACTTGAAATCTAATCTCACTTAAGCACCCTTTATTGTATTTGAAAGGCTCACAATAGTTTAAACGAATATAGAAAAACGTCTATCAAAGGACAGTCAAACAATAACCTAAAAAGAACTTTACATTGCCTAAATTATTAAATGAATAACTTTTCAAACACTTAGATGATGAAAAAAAAGTGTAAGACATCTTATTTATAGTCCTAAGTTATTAAACTAGCCATTTGTTACCATTGTACAATAGTCTAATGCATTAAAATTGAATCATTAATAAAGCAAATTTGTTGAGCATTATTTATGCTCCTTAATGGTAGTTCCTAGACTTAAATGATGGCCTTTACCACCACCGTATAAATGTTAAGAATGTAAACTAAATGGCGGGTCTTACATATTTTCATTTAACTTACCTTAGACCATTGCTTAACTCCCCCCCTAAGAATATATATTAAACTTCCATTTTACCGTACCATCGTTCAACCCTTATAAATCAATGTTTTAACTCATAAAACATGTATAAACTTTTCTAAACACATTCAGTTTAATCCAAATAATTCCTAGTACTTTTATATACTTTGTAGACTAGTAAATACATCCAAAACCTTCCAAAAAATTTTTTTAAACTAATTAAGAGGATTATTGAAACATTTCGCACAAGGTTTCTCATGATTTTGCAACCTATACGCATATTTTAAAGTGCTAATGAGTTAGGCATATAGTGAGCCTCTTTAATCACTAAAAAGAACTTAAATAAGATTAAAATGAAAAATACAAGTAAAAACATATATTTGTTGTATCTTAACTCCTCTAAAAACCTTGCATCTTGATCAATTCATTTTATAATCTCCAATTTAGCTCTAAGAATCCTTAAACATCTTCTTTAGCATCCTAAGGTTATCACTTGTCTTTCTATGCTTCGAACACATAAAACATTATTCTGTTTGATGTTTTGTTATCATCAAAATAAGGTGAACCTCCCTTAGTTTAACAATCTCCCCCTTTTAAATGATGATAAAACCATGTGATATAATGAATATAGATAAACAAAAGCATTTAAGCATACTCAAAATCACATGAATATCATTCAATAATTATTTTTAACTTATCAAAATCATCATAGTAAGTTTAAATTATCCTAAAGAATCAATTTACTTCCTAAAAGTACAAAGGCATTATATTCTTCAAAAATACAAACTCACCTTAAATTTATTAAAATCATACATACATTTGTTTCAATAAAAAATAACAATTTAATTGGAAATCATCAACTCATCATAAATTCATGCATTAAAATTTGTTAAGTAGTAATTGAAAAGAAAATGTTGCTCCCCTTTTATAGAACAAACTATATCACATACATCCCTCCCCCTTCCTAGAATTATCAAAAAGATAAGATTAAATTCTTAAACATGTTAAAAAACTCAATGATCAACACACTTTAATTCATAAACAATAAAAGTATGAGACAATCAGCAGAATATCATAATGAAGAACCTTTAGTTATTCCCAAAACTCTCCTAATCATACAAATTCTATCCTCAAACATAGGTTTAGTATATCATCTAATTGATGCACAGTATCAACAAATTCAAGTTTTATATCACCTTTCGAAACATTACCTCCAATAAAATGATATATAACCTATATATACTTTGTCCTACAATGCTGAATGGGATTTATGGTTAAATAAATAGCAGTCGCATTATATAAAGATTGTTTTAAAAAGTTTTGCACCATAATCTCTAAGTTGATGTCTAAGTGATAGATCTATCGTGGACTACTAAATAAAAAAATACCTAACTAAACCTAATTAAGTAGTTAGGGTAAGTCAGGGTCGATTCCATAAAGAGCTAGGGTGAATTGCTATCTTTAATTTTTCTAACAAAATTTAAAAAAAACCCTTGGAATGACGAGAACTAAAGAAACTAAAATAAACAAGAAAGAAAACATCAAGGCAAAACAAAAGACTACTAACAAAGAAATGTGCTAAAGGTATCATCGGGAATTATGAATGACTGTTGATCCTTGAATCTAGATAAACGGTGCTCTAGCTATGGTGTTAGCCTATAGGTTTGAACAAGCTCTCAAATCCTCAGTCCCTCTAATTTAGGTATATCTAACAAGCTCTTAAAATACCCCTAACTCTATCTGTAACTTATAATACGCTCTCTAGATTTAATAATGGAGAAACTTTGGGTGCTAAGAAACGACTAACATAGGCCACTAACTCGTAAGCTTGGATAGTGTAGCGTACCTAACGGTAAAGGACTCGAAATTAGTTGGCTAAGTATCTTAACAAATCTAACTAACCTATTGCCACTTTCGGAAGTTGCTAAGGACCATTACGTATCACTTGCTTATTCCTAGCTTTAGGATAAGGGAATTACCTAAAGATTGGTCAATTCTAAGCATAACTCCTAATCTATGACAGTTAACCAAAATCCCAAACCAACCTAAGCCTAAAAACACCATATTAAGCTCAATCAATTCACATTCTCACAATTAATCATCCTAAACCCTTCATACACCTTCAAACCCAAAAGACACTAGCTAAAAATTATGAAATTAACATAGAAAATAGACTGAAAATACTGAAAATAAAACATAAATGTAGAAATAATTACGAAACAAATAAATACAAGATTAGAAGTAAAATAAAACATGATTATATTAATTAAAAGCAAGTATTCCATATAAAAATAAATCAAACAAAATTAAAATAAGAAATAAAATAAATAAATAAAGGAGAACATTAAAATAAACAACTATCTAAGGTCTAGAATGGAGTAGAAACAATAAAACACAATAAAATAACTAAACTAAGATAAAACATGGAAATGAAATAAAATAAATCCATAAACTATGGAGGAAGAAGGCTGAAAAACCCTAAATGGAGCCTAGATGTGCCCCGCTTTTTATATTAGGGTTTGACCTAAAACGACGTCGTTATCGCTTATTTTTTCCGCTATCAACATGTCTTCTTCAATATTGCTCAGTCGACTGGTCTTCTGATTCGATCAACTGATCTCACGAGTAGCCTCATTCGATAGATTGAACCATTGACATCAATTGATCGGTCCTTATCTATTCAGTTGACTGATCTTCATTTAATGATGACAGCTATACTTTGGATCAATTGCTCCAATCTTGCTCCTTTTTGGTACCAAATGTTTATAAACACATTTAACATAACATTAAATGGAAAATGAAGATAATTTGATCATTTAAATAATAAAATAGAATTGAAACCACATCTAAATGCATACAAAAGCTTAATATATTCTAATCCTATCATTAAGCCATAAAACTTAAGCACAACAACTTCTAATAGCTACATATTCCACTTCTACTGTATACAAAACAACATAATTTTGCTTTTTGGAAAACCATGCATTACCTAGGAATTGACATGTTCCAGATGTAATTTTTAATTTAATAAACTATCCATATAACCAACATCTAAATAACCAACAAATTCCATAAATATATTTCTAGGATGTCGAAGTCATAAATGCAAAGTTTCACACAAATATCTAATAATAAATTTAATGGCTAATAGATGTGAATCCTTAGGTGATGCTTCAAATCTTACCTACAATCAGGCCTAATTATAGTTAAGTAACGTAAAATTCCAATCATACCTTTATAATTTTTAACATCGAATTCATTTTCCATCTTCATATTTGTTCAACTTAATAAATGTGCTCATTGGCGTGCCTAACAATTTTGCTTGATCTAGTGGTATCAACTTTATCTTTTATGAAATCATTTTCAAGTAAGAATTTAATTAACTTATTATACCATGCTCTAGGTGCTTGTTTTAAATTATACAAAGCTTTATATAATTTAAAAATGTAATTAGATGATTCATGTCTTTCAAAACTAGGAGTTGTTGAACATAAACTTATTCTTGTATAAAACAATTTTTAAAAGCACTTTTAACATCCATTTGATATAATTTAAAGCCCATGTAAGATTAAAATATGAGAAAGAGTCTAACGCTTCTAATCTTACTATAGAGGAAAAAATATAATTATAATATATTCCTTATTCTTGATTATACCTTTTTGCAAATAGCCTAGCTTTATTCCTAACAATATTACCTTGTTCGTCTAATTTATTTTTAAAGACCAACATTGTACTTATTATGGGATTATCTATAAACCTAGGTACAAGATTCCACACTTTATTCCTTTCAAGTTGATTCAATTCCTCATTCATAGCTAAAACCCAATTTTCATCACCTAAGGATTCTTCTATACTCCAAGGTTCAAAATGATACATGAATGAAATATGCCATAAATTAAGACGATAACAAGTATTTATCCTTTGATGAATATCTCCTATGATTTAGTTGGAGGGATGATCTTTCTTCTACCTCCAATCTCTTTGTAACACGTTCTTCTTACTTTCATCTTTTGGTTTAACAATCTCTTGTGAACTTTATCCTTCATTCTTTTCTTCAAGTGATAGTTTTTCCAAATCATGGGAAAGACCTATATCATTATCCTTAAAAAAATTTCTTGCTTTCAAGGAAGTTAGTCTCATCAAAAACAACATTCACAGATTCTTCTACAATATGAGTACTTTTATTAAACACTCTAAAGGCCTTATTAGTTTAAAAAAAGTCTAAAAAGATGCCTTCATTTATTTTATAATCAAATTTACCTAAACTATCCTTTGTGTTCAAATTATAACACTTTATAATTAAAGACTTTAAAATGACTAATTTTTGGCTTCTTACATCTCTAAATTTTGTTAAGTGTTTTATAAATTTTATGCCTAATGTAAAATTTTTTAATTATATGACATGCATAAGCTACATCTTTGGCTTAAAAATGCTTAGGTAATTCATAATTTTTAATCATATTTCTAGCAATTTCTTGTAAAGTCCTATTTATCTTTTGTACTACACCATTTTGTTGGGTAGTTTTAAAGGCTAAAACATTATGCTAAATTCCATATTCATGACAGAATGATTCAAATGAGTCATTATCAAATTCTCTAACACGATCACTCCTAATATATGCAATTAACAAGCCTTTTCCACTTTGAATTCTCTTAGAAAAATTCACAAACGATTTAAAACATTCATCCTTGGAATGTAGAAATAACACCAAAGTAAATCCACTAAAATCATCATCAACAACAAAAGCATATGTTTTGCTACCTAAACTAGCTACTGTAGTAGGATTGAACAAATCCATATGTAAAAGTACAAAGGGTCTACAAGTTGT
Source organism: Pinacopodium congolense (assembly GCA_028565735.1). Lineage (NCBI taxonomy): Eukaryota > Viridiplantae > Streptophyta > Magnoliopsida > Malpighiales > Erythroxylaceae > Pinacopodium > Pinacopodium congolense. Next base: position 13,553 of record JAOXYD010202073.1, read on the forward strand.
TACCGATTTATTGCTTGGAAATGAACTACTTGCTTTTTTTTCCTACTTGGCATGCTCTAATAGTTTTGTCTTTTTTATACTTTATGCTTAGGATTCCATTCACAAGTTAATTTGAATTATGTTTTGACAGTCTATGCTAACTTGTCCAAGCCCTCTATGCTAGATTCATATGCTTTCTTTCAAAGAAACTAAACACTTATTCTCCAAGTAAGTGTCATCTAAATCAACGACATAAATATTACCATCTCTTTTTCCTAAGAACACATCACCATTATCACATAATTGACTAATTCTCTAAAGGTTATGCTTTAAACCATTAACAAATGAAACATTATCATTTAAAGGACATCTTTTCTTACCAACTTTTCCAATCCAAATTACCTTACCCTTGGCATTATCTCTTAAAGTTACATATCCTCCATATTTTCTCTTGAAAGTGATAAACCTCCAAGGGTTACTTATCATGTGTCGTGAATGTCTATTATCTACATAACATTATTTTTCTTCTTGGTGACTTAGAAAACAAAATTTCATATAGATTTAGGTATCCTTATTATCTTTTTAGGTCTTTATTCTCTTGTATTTAGACCAAAGAGAATAAAGACCTAAAAAGATGATGATATATTTAAAGCTAAATAGGTTACTCTAGCATGTAAAAGCTTGAAAACCTACTTCTTAACTACTTCTATCATAGGTAGGATTAAACTTATTTCTAATTACTGAATTGACTTTTCTCCTTCTTCTGGAAAAATCTAATGCCTAAACATTCGTAAGAAAATTCCTTTATTATGTTATGTACATCCAAATGGCTTTTTTATGCATATTTAAATTTGTCGTTGTCCTATAAATCCACCTATTATATTAACTTGCATCAAGAACTTCCATTATAAAATTGAACTTATATCAATTGAATTTCCTATCATTAAATATGTTTTAAAAGCCTTTTCTACCTCCAACTTTCCTACAGTCAATTGAAAAACAAGAGACATTAGATCATCAAGTTTTTCCCAAGGAAAGAAAAATCTACTTTATTAAAACGTCTATATGACTTCTCTAATGTGGTCCTAAACTATTGTGAGTTAAATACCATATTAACAATTAGATTTTGGCAAGCTTTAGGAATTTTATCAGTCTGTTCCCCCCAATTGCAACATAAATTATATTTCTATTATTTAATAGAAGTCCCTCATAGAAATAATGAATAAGAAGTTGATCATTGATTTGGTGATGTGGGCAACCCACACATAGATTTTTTATTCTTTTCTAATATTCATATAATGATTCTCCACTATACTACATTATTCTACAATTTCCTTCTTGATGCTGCTAGATTTTGATGCAGAGAAGAATTTCTCTTAGAATAGTTTCTTCATCTTATTCCATGTGTAATGATCCTATGACGTAATTAATAGAGCATCTTGTACATTATCCTTCAAGGAAAACAAAAAGTCTCCAAGCTTGATTTATTTCTTGATTAATATATTAGGCTTCATGCCTATGCAAATGGTAGCTCTTATCACAAAATACCAAATAAGAAATTCCTACCTACCTAAATATATAATAGGGTGAGCTAGGATTGAACCTCATTGAGCTAGGGTACGTCGAAATCATTCCTACGATTGCGTGAAAGAAAAATAAAAAGAAATAAAATGCTCTTAATTTTTGTGAAATTAAAACAAATATAAAGGTAACTAGCAAAGTTAAAGAAACCAAGTAAGAATGTAAAAAAAATAAACAAATAATAATAAGAGAAAGTTGGACAAAAGATATTTCCAGGATTCAAGACTTGCATCCTATCATTGAAAACATAAAGATTATGTTTTGCCTAAGATGTAATAGCCTATGGATACAAATAAACTTTTGTACTCTAAGTTCCTCCAATTTTAGATAAATCTTATATGATAGAAAATTTATCCCTAACCACGCAATAATTAAGAACAAGCTCTCTAGATTTAATGGCATAATAGTATTAAGCACTAAGGAATAACTAACTTAAGCTACAATTACACAAGCTCAGAATATGTAACTTAGAGAATTGGAATTCTTAGATAAATTGATTAAGTTTCATATAAAAAAATCAATTAACCTGTTGTTACTTATGGTATTGTTAATGACAATTACAGATCAAAAGCATATACCTAACAATTGAACTAGAAATCACTAATAGGATAACGAAACCTATAGGAAAACTCTTAATTCGTAGCATTAAACCTAAATTCCAACTCATTCACAACCAAAAACATAATGCCAATTAAAAACTACTTCATACCTCATGATTATAAACATTTTATCCCCTTAATATGTTCTTACCTAATAGAAATTAAGCCTAACATAAGGAAATCAACTAAAATAGAAGATAAATAACAAGGAGATGTATTGAAATAACAACTATGAATATTGAAATTGAAAGAAAAATACTCTAACAAACTAAAATCTCAAGTTCATACATTATCAAACATAAATACAACTGTAAAACATAATAAAAATAAAATAACATCATAATAGTAGCTAAGTAGATTAAAATGAAGATAAAACTAAAATTTAAACTATCTAAAACATAAACTAAAAGCTTAATAGTAACTATAAATTGAAAGGAATGGTTAAGAAATAAAATAAAGGAAAATACGAAGAAAAAGTTGTGATTGCCAAATAGGGTATAGTAGTTGACGAAAATAAACCTCTTTGACAATTAAATATTCCAAATTTAGGGTTGCTAATGATTGGATATGGAAAAGTGTGATTTGCCCTTATTTTTTCACATTATCAAGACACTAAACGATTATTGTATGGACTTAAATGGCCCTTGAATCAACCACCACTTAAGTCCCTACAAAATGAGCAAAAAAATGGTTCTTCTTGATGTAACTGGCACTGTTGTACACTTACAGAGGCCATCATTTAGGTCTCTTTCAGTAGCCCCTTTGCTTTAATTTTTCTTTAACTCTTTGCCAGACTTTGTCTTTTGATATAAAATATATGTCAACACATCGTACCTATCATCCAATACAAATTGAACAAAATTGAGCATTTTATCTTAAAAATAAGGATGAAACCATAAGAAATCAAATTCTAAAACACAATATAATACATCGATATCAAATACCCCCGTACCTGAACTATTGCTTATCCTCAAGTAGTGAATTAAAAAATTTACCTCAAATAGTCTTAATCAAAAGTTGAAAATTAATTGGATATAATGTAATTCAATAAATGCCTTTAATCCAATTCACAATTCTCAACTCCATCATGTTCTAAAAATAATTTTGTCACATTCAAGGCAAAAAGTTATAAGAAAGTAACCAAATATGTACAATACATATCTCAATATGCATAATACAAAGTATTCAAGTCATTTTGCAAAGTCATCATATCAAATTCGTCAAGGATGATCACAATGAATAACAACACAACACAATTTGAACTTAGAGCAATATGTAGGAGTTCACTTAGCCTTTTTAAGTGAGGAAAAAAAACTTTGTCATGAATGACCCCATTCACTCAAATAAGATGCCCCTTTTTACCTTGTTTGAGATGTCATTTAGCTTTTTTCATGAACGCCCTTACTTGCTAAGCTAGATCACCATCTTAAATGGCTACTAGCACAACTCATAAACTTCAAGCTTTACATTGCTTTGAAGCCAGCAAAGTGAAATTTTCTCACTTGATTTAATGACAAAAACCAAATTTTATTCATTTTTTAACGCATTATTTTAAGCATCCTATTTTCAAATTCACATGATAAACCATAAAAAAAACATCCTTAAACACCTAATATCATACATATGGGCTCCAAGAACACATGAAAACACTAAAAAAGAAAAATGAAAATTTTTTAAGTTAGCAACCATTTCAATAGTTGTTCAAAGTTCACTGAATTAAAAACATGAATTGCTTTCAAGTATCACAGTCAATCATTTAACTAAATTTCAAGATCATTCTCAGCTAAAATATTTAAATCATCACCCTTAAAATAATAAAACTCAAGTGTAAGGAAATCAAACTTGTTTCCCACCCCCACACTTCAATGGGACATTGTCCCTAATTTCCTAAAAATAATGAAAAACACTTATAAAGATAGAAACAAAGGTACTCACCTAGAATGTAGAGACCATGTCAGTTTTGATGAAAAATATTGTAGTTCCTTCTTCTCTTCCTACAAACAAAACATGAAAAATAGAGCAAATAAAACACTCAAAAGGAAATAAATTAAATCCTAAATAGAAAAGAAAAGAACATATAAACGAAGGGATACAGTTATGATGTCTCCTTACAAACGCTTGTTTAAGGTCATTAGCTTGACCCCTATTCTTTCGTGGCTCATCTAGCATCGGAAAAAAAAAACTCAAATCCCTTATATAAGTGGTGTGAAAAAGTGAATGAGCCAGTCGGATCCTCCATTGAAGCTTGCTTACAACCTACTTTGAAATTTGCTTGAACTTGATATCTTCTCCATCTCACTCCATCGTTAACTCTTCCCTATAGACATAAATCAAGGCATGAGATGTCTTCAGAAATGATCTTCCTAGAAAAATGGTGTAACTAGTCTAACTAAGCAATATAAATGAATGAAAAATCTCTCCTAGATCAAACAAAGGAGGCAAGTGTATGTCATCGACAAGTAATATAAAACGGTAAAGACTGAGTATCATACCCAAAGGAAATCCAATATGCAAGAAAATTAATTCAAACGATGCAAAATTAACTAAGTATCTTAGAATGTGATTGATTGGTAATTAAAGTAAGACAAACAAGATAAATAAATATGCCAGATGCAAAATGAACTAAATGCAACTAAACTTGACTCAAGAGATTAAAAATGGTTAAGGCTTCAGACTTAATTTGGATTAGGTTTCTTAAATTTGACCACGGTGGATTAGGTTAGGACTTACCTCACTTAAACAAGTTACACCTAATGGTCATAGGCATCCCTTGTCTCTTTCACTCTCAATTAACCTACTTGGTCCATAAATTACTTGGAATAAAAGGCATTAAACATTCAAGAGTCCTAAAATTAAGGTTATTAATTCTAGGAGCCCTCACACAAGATCTTAAGGCTTGGTCCACTCCTATGTTTAAATGTGTTGCTTAATAAATTTGTTGGTAAAATAAATTCAAATGGTCATGAAACTCACTCACCAAAGGCCAATATCTAATTGATCAAGCGAAATGAGGCTAAACAAGCATTCAAAGAAGCAAAAATGAATTTCACATAATCTTTCCTAATCCAAATCAATCTACAGTGTTACCAAAAACACTTAAACATATATGATTTTCAATAGAACACAAGAGATGGTCAAAACTTACACATCCATTAATTAATCAACAAAACAAAATCTTCATAGGCTACAAAAGTAAATACAGAAATCTAAAAGAAAGATGGTCACTCCCTTAAGATTACTACAAACGTTCTGCACTTGGACACTCCAAAAACAAAACAATAAAATGAGAACAACAAACTCGACTCTAATAGGATATGAATTGGATTGGATAATGAAGAAGATGATGACACCTCTTGATGATGCTTAAAACTTCTGTGTCTCTTTTCTTTTTTCCGTCATTCCCCTTAGAAATATGATTGTCTACATCATTTTATACCCTAAGGTTCTATGCATTAATTGAAACACAGCAGTCTAAGAATAAAACACGAAAATGAAATCTAAAGCCCCTAGGTTCGATTGATCGACCTTCATCATTCGATCGATCAAAACCTCTTCATTTGCTTCAGTCGGTCAATCTGTTCTTCTATGTAGTTGACCAAAAAATTTATTGTGAATAATTCAATCAATAGGTGTAAGTTCGATCAACTGGCCTTCCTTGTTTCTTTATTCGGTTGACCAAATGATTGAATCCTTACCATTCAGTCGACCGACCTTCATTCGGTAGACTGATCCTTGCCATTTAATCGACTAAACTATTCTTGTTTGACCACCGTATCTACGTTGTTAATGGACTCTACCATCTACAAGATGAAGGCCCACCATATATGGGTAAATTTAAGCTTATTACTCTTAAAACAGGCTTTAAATCTCCACAATATGCCTTAAATTCAATATACATCTATACTTAACAATAATAGCTCTATATTGATGTAATTCAACTACCAACTGGTTAAAAATGTAATGAAATATATATCATAAAATAATGTAAAATGTCCATTAACAATAGCCCCACACTTGAATAGTTGCTTTTCCTCAAGCAACTCACTTGGATCCATAAAATAACATCTCGTCAAGTAATTTAAAAACAATCAACATAGTCTGTCATTTCGTTTTCACAGAAAATAAAGTATATACAATCCTTCAAACTTCAGTAACTCAAGCATCAAGCTACTATATATATCATAATCTTTACATCAATGCATATAAACAAAATCAAAGGTAGATGCCATTGATAAAAAAAGGCATAAAATTAAATTCAACTTTCATCAGGGTATTCACTTACGGCACTTAAGTGTATAATGGTTATGTTTCACCCAAATCTTCCTCCAAGAGACTACACTACCAAAGGCTTGCAAATTCACCCATTTTCAACTACATAAAGTACATACCATCATGGATCAAAAGGGATTTTACTAAGGGTTATAATGAGGCTTAGGTTAAGGTAGGGTAAAAAGGTCAAAGGTTACTCACAAGCAATCACAAAGCACTAAGTAAAATGAGATAATAAAATAGAAATTATGAGATGTGCAAATAGAAACACTAGAGTACAACTAGATATCACTATCCAATACTACTGTTTAATCTTTTTCTTTCTTCATTAATTTTTTTTATAACACTAAACATAAAAGAATACAGTAGTAGCACAAATTAACAACAAATAAGTATATGTACATCTAAAATATTTAAAAATAACATATAAAACCACAATCCCTAAATCAAATACATTAAAAGCTTACTCAGTGCTTTATTCAACTTATGATAGGGTAAGGCTAAAAGGTTTTCAGGTTTCAATGCAAGGTGATTAATTTATAAACAAACAAGACCAAAGGCTCAAAGGGGGTAACAAAGGAGAAATTACTTGATGGATCATTTAAGCTAAAGGGTTCAAAACAATGAAAGTCTTAAGCATATCCATAAAGACTACAGCTAGTACTATTAAACCAATTCCCTAACTGCATTTCTGGATATTTCTCAATGTCCTAGCTATTCACGGAAGGTGAGAAGGAGATGAATAATCATCTACTTCTGAAAGAAATCGAGGAATTTCTTGGGAATCCTATAAGCTCCATTCATTCTTTTTCTATGACAGATGGTCAGAACTTCATTTGGGTTTAAATCCCACTGAGAGGTCCCCTAGAGATATAAGCTCCATTCATTCTTTGTCCCTTCCACGCGATCGAAAGATAAAGAAATAGTTAAGTTCATAGCAATTTCTGAAGGTAATCCTCATAGAGAAGCATCACACATAACAAATAAAATAAATTACTATAAGATGCAATCATATAGCTCAAAACATCACAATTGCTTAAATGAAATCCATCAAAATTTCATACATGGCCTCATCACTCAAGCATTATTTATTAACTAAGTTTATGTAATTAACTACTTCAATCAATCCACATGGTTCACTATCCTCTCAAGCTGCTTAATCTAAATTCTTGCATACAACTCAATTCTCATTCCAACTACTTTGACTGAATCATATTATTCAAAATTCATCAAATTCAAACAAAAAAATTTTAAAATAGGATCCAAGTTGGCTACAAAAAGAGTCGCAACCATTTAAGTGTGTATATCTCAATGCCAACATCAACATCATAAAAGTCAGCATGCACAAAATCTCAATCCCCCACACACTTAATATGAACAATGTACCTAATGTTCAAAATTTGCAAGTTAGTATACAGGTTAGGGAAAGAGAAGGAGAAACTTCCTTGAAAAATGATCATCCAAAGAACTCTACGATACTAACCACATAAGACATGAAAAAGAACTCAAAAGAAATACAAACTAAAAGAAAAGCATTAAACTAAAGAAACGAAAAAGAAATAAATAAAAAGAAAAAGAAAAAAAACTACTAGCCTACTGAAAATAAACACTATGATTAAGAGGGAGAAGATGGTGAATCGTGGAGGGTAAAATGCTCCTCTGATTCATCCAAAAACTTGGGCAAGTATAGTTTGACTCCCTATCCATTTACCTTAAAGGGCTGCTCATTATCTCACTTCACCTCAAGAAGCTCAAAAGGAAAAACTTGTAGCACCTCAAATGGGCCATACCAACTCAACTTAAGCGTGCCTGGAAAAAGGTGAAGATGAAAGTTATAAAACAATACTTAGTCACCTACC